>NW_025552698.1:0-32500 GCF_020424385.1 Procambarus clarkii | reverse complement strand
TTGCAAATAAACATGTTACCTATTTATTTACCTCTAGGGGAAATATACATTCCCAAATAAAAAAAAATAAAGATATGAGTAGGAAATAACGAGGAAAACTTTAGCCCGGAAAGGAAAGTTAACTGAGGGGAAATGTGAGGGGTAGACATAGGAGACTTCCTTCCCTCATACCCAGGAGTATGAGAGGAGGCAGGAGGGAGCACCAATCACACAGTAGAAGATTAATATGATGGATGAGGCTGTGGCCGTGACCAATTCAAGTACCTCATAGGTGGTGACCTGGCAGTAGGGGAGCCCATGCCATCACCCTGACTGTGGAGGGGCGTTGTTGTGGTAGTATCAATGGCGTTTCTGACTGCCGCCTTGGCCCAAGTAATATACATGAGGTGATCTATCTTGAGGTTATCTTGAGTTGATTTCGGGTCTTTAGTGTCCCCGCGGCCCGGTCCTAGACCAGGCCTCCACCCTCCAGGAAGCAGCCCGTGACAGCTGACTAACTCCCAGGTACCTATTTACTGCTAGGTAACAGGGGCATTCAGGGTGAAAGAAACTTTGCCCATTTGTTTCTGCCCTGTTTGTTTGATATCATTTGTTTGATAGACACACCTCTCACAGGTCTCAGCTACCAACCAGAGGAAAACACTTTCATGTTGTTAAATACTGACCACATATATACCGATTTCTATCCTCTTTCTTATCATTCGTTACTAAAACATTTGCTGAACATATTGAGCTGTAGTATATCATTATACAGAGCTCTCTTTATTTCATTATACACAACTCCCATTTATCATTGTACAGACATTCATTGCTCAGTTTAAAGGTTTCACATTACTCATTATACAAATCTTTAATTTATCCCTTTCCAGATCTGTACAGAGATTTCGTTACCTGTCATTGTACATTATACACAGTTGACATTATTATCAATATACACAGCTCTTATTACTCACTATGCTGCGATCTCATTACTCATTATAACGAGCAGCCATTGCTCATTTTATAGAGCTCGCATTACTCATTATTCAGATATTTCATTACTCATTATACATAGATGTATTTGATCATTATTCAGAAATTTAATTGAGAAAAATCGTTTCACAAAGCTCTTATTGTTCAGTATTTAGAGCTCCCATATCTTAGTATTTAGAGCTCCCATATCTTAGTATTTAGAGCTCTCATTGCTCAGTACGAAGAGCTCTAATTGCTCAGTATTTAGAGCTCTCATTGCTCAGTATTTAGAGCTCTCATTGCTCAGTATTTAGAGCTCACATTGCTTAGTGTTTAGAGCTCTCATTGCCCAGTATTTAGAGCTCTCATTGCTCAGTATTTAGAGCTCTCTTTGCTCAGTATTTAGAGCTCACATTGCTCAGTATTTAGAGCTCCTATAGCCCTGTATTTAGAGTTCCCATTACTCAGTATTTAGAGCTCACATTACTCAGTATTTAGAGCTCACATTGCTCAGTATTTAGAGCTCACATTGCCCTATATTTAGAGCACCCATTGCTCAATATTCAGAACATTAGTGGCTGAAGTGGATTGTGGTCCACATTATTGGCAACGGGGTTCTGAAGAGCAGCATTATAAAAGGAGGTGGATGAGGTGCAGCATTAGTAGCGATGGTGGACTAGAAGCAGTAATAGTTGCGGTGATGAATGAGAGGCAGTTACCACTTACGTGCTATTCATGCCCGTGCCACCTCTTTGGTGGCTTAATCTATATCAATCAATCAATCAATCGAGAGGCAGTATTAGTAACGGAGGGTGGAATAGGGGACGCATTAGTAACGTGAGGCAGCATTAATGGCCGGGGTGGATGATAGACAGCATTAGCAGCGATAGGATGGAGGAGGCATTAATGTCGGTGAAGTTGTTGTTGTTAAAGATTCGCTACCTGGAACAGTTCCAAGTAGCACGGGCTATGGTGAGCCCGTAGTGCCTTTGTCGGTGGAGGCATGACTCTCACGCGAGGCTCTCCCTCTGGGCTTCCTCCCCTTACTAATTATCACCTCACCACCACCAGCACAAACCACAATGCAGCCTAGTTATTTGCCGGACTAAATTACCCAGCCAGCTTATCTCCGTCTGTGATTGGTGGACTGAGCTGGTGTGGACGGGCGAGGCTCCCTCGGGACATCTTCCACAAGAGGCGGTGTTGAAATAATGAGTATTGGGTACGGTGTTGGCGACATGTTTGTTGCCTTAGTGAAGGATAAATATTGACACATTGAAGGCATGGAAATGTGTGTGTGTTTGTGTGTGTGTGTGTGTGTGTGTGTGTGTGTGTGTGTGTGTGTGTGTGTGTGTGTGTGTGTGTGTACTCACGTAGTTGTACTCACCTAGTTGTGCTTGCAGGGGTTGAACTTTGGCTCTTTGGTCCCGCCTCTCAACTGTCAATCAACAGGTGTACAGGTTCCTGAGCCTATCGGGCTCTATCATATCTACACTTGAAACTGTGCATGGAGTCAGCCTCCACCACATCACTTCCTAATGCATTCCATTTGTCAACCACTCTGACACTAAAAAAGTTCTTTCTAATATCTCTGTGGCTCATTTGGGTACTCAGTTTCCACCTGTGTCCCTTAGTGCATGTTCCCCTTGTGTTAAATAGACTGTCTTTATCTACCCTATCAATTCCCTTCAGAATCTTGAATGTGGTGATCATGTCCCCTCTAACTCTTCTGTCTTCCAGCGAAGTGAGGTTTAATTCCCGTAGTCTCTCCACGTAGCTCATACCTCTCAGCTCGGGTACTAGTCTGGTGGCAAACCTTTGAACCTTTTCCAGTTTAGTCTTATCCTTGACTAGATATGGACTCCATGCTGGGGCTGCATACTCCAGGATTGGCCTGACATATGTGGTATAAAAAGTTCTGAATGTTTCTTTACACAAGTTTCTGAATGCCGTTCGTATGTTGGATAGCCTGGCATATGCCGCTGATGTTATCCGCTTGATATGTGCTGCAGGAGACAGGTCTGGCGTGATATCAACCCCCAAGTCTTTTTCCTTCTCTGACTCCTGAAGAATTTACTCTCCCAGATGATACCTTGTATCTAGCCTCCTGCTCCCTACACCTATCTTCATTACATTACATTTGCTTGGGTTAAACTCTAACAACCATTTGTTCGACCATTCCTTCAGCTTGTCTAGGTCTTCTTGAAGCCTCAAACAGTCCTCTTCTGTTTTAATCCTTCTCATAATTTTAGCATCGTCCGCAAACATTGAGAGAAATGAATCGATACCCTCTGGGAGATCATTTGCATATATCAGAAACAAGATAGGACCGAGTACAGAGCCCTGTGGGACTCCACTGTTGACTTCACGCCAATCGGAGGTCTCACCCCTCACCGTAACTCTCTGCTTCCTATTGCTTAGATACTCCCTTATCCACTGGAGCACCTTACCAGCTACACCTGCCTGTCTCTCCAGCTTATGTACCAGCCTCTTATGCGGTACTGTGTCAAAGGCTTTCCGACAATTCAAGAAAATGCAGTCCGCCCAGCCCTCTGTTTCTTGCTTAATCTTTGTCACCTGATCGTAGAATTCTATCAAGCCTGTAAGGCAAGATTTACCCTCCCTGAATCCATGTTGGCGATTTGTCACGAAGTCCCTTCTCTCCAGATGTGTTACCAGGTTTTTTCTCACGATCTTCTCCATCACCTTGCATGGTATACAAGTCAAGGACACTGGCCTGTAGTTCAGTGCCTCTTGCCTGTCGACCTTTTTGTATATTGGGACCACATTCGCCATCTTCCATATTTCTGGTAGGTCTCCCGTCTCTAGTGACTTACTATACACTATGGAGAGTGGGAAGCAAAGTGCCTCTGCACACTCTTTCAGTATCCATGGTGAGATCCCATCTGGATCAACAGCCTTTCTAACATCCAGATCCAGCAGGTGTCTCTTGACCTCCTCTCTCGTTATTTCGAACTCTTCCAAGGCCGCCTGGTTTACCTCCCTTTCTCCTAGCACAGTGACCTCACCTTGTTCTATTGTGAAGACTTCCTGGAACCTCTAGGTGAGTTCTTCACACACCTCTCTGTCATTCTCTGTATACCTGTCCTCGCCTGTTCGAAGTTTCAATACCTGTTCTTTCACTGTTGTTTTCCTTCTGATGTGACTGTGGAGTAGCTTTGGTTCGGTCTTGGCTTTGTTTGCTATATCATTTTCAAAACTTTTCTCTGCTTCTCTTCTCACCCTGACGTACTCATTCCTGGTTCTCTGGTATCGCTCTCTGCTTTCTGGTGTTCTGTTATTCCGGAAGTTCCTCCACGCCTTTTTGTTCAGTTTCTTCGCTTCCATACATGCCCTATTATACAATGGATTCTTCTGTTGCTTCTCGGATTTTTCCCTTTGGGCCGGGATGAACCTGTTTACTGCCTCCTGACACTTTTGGGTAACATAGTCCATCATACCCTGTACAGACTTATCTCTGAGGTCTGTGTCCCAAGGTATTTCACTTAGGAAACTTCTCATCTGTTCATAATTTCCCTTTCGGTATGCCAGCCTTTTGATTCCTAGTTCTTTTTTGGGAGAGATAAGTCCTAGCTCTACCAGGTACTCAAAGTTCAATACACTGTGGTCACTCATTCCCAAGGGCGCTTCCATCTTAACTTCTCTTATATCCCACTCATTTAGGGTAAATATCAAATCAAGCATCGCTGGTTCATCTTCTCCTCTCATTCTTGTTGGTTCTTTGATGTGCTGGCTTAGAAAGTTTCTTGTTGCCACGTCCAGCAGCTTAGCCGTCCATGTTTCTGGTCCTCCATGCGGGTCTCTGTTCTTCCAATCTATCTTCCCATGGTTGAAGTCTCCTATAATTAGTAGTCCAGATCCATTCCTGCTAGCAACAGAAGCTGCTCTTTCTATTATGTTAATGGTGGCCATGTTGTTTCTATCATATTCCTGTCTAGGTCTTCTGTCATTTTGTGGTGGATTATATATGACTACGACATATATAATAATTTTATATATGTCGTAGTCTTTTTATCTATTATTTTTTTTCCCTCCATTTGTTACGGTACCTGCTATGTAGTCACTGAAACCTTCACAGCCCTGAATATCCATCTCCTCAAAATCCCAGCCTTTTCTTACCAGCAGAGCTACACCACTCCCACCTCTTCCTTCCCTCTCTTTCCTCATAATATAATAGTCCTGTGGGAACACTGTGTTTGTTATCGTTTTCGTGATCTTTGTTTCTGTGAGGGCTATTATGTCTGGGTTTTCCTCTAGTACCCGTTCTCCATTCTCATTTGCTTTATTTGTAATTCCATCTATGTTAGTGTACATCGCTTTGAGGCTCACTTTCTTCTGTCCCTTCTCAAATCGCCTCCTTGGTGAGTGTTCTGCTGGTGGGGGAGGCTGTTCCATGGGTGTGAGGACCTGTGAGGTGGATAACAGGGTCTCAGAGAATACTGGGATGAGGGGCGGGGGATCCTGTGAAGGGGGAGGGACAGGGAGGGAATGGGGTGAAAGGGGAGGGAGAACGGGAAGGAAAGGGGGGGAGGGAGGACTCTGGAGGAGGGGAGGGGTAGCAGGGTGGAGATTGGGTGTGGGGGGAGGGAGATTTGGCTGAACATTTGAGTGGGGGCAGGGAGGGTTTGCAGTAGGGGGGGTTTTCTATGCAGAGGAGGGAGGCGGGGTTGTCCTCCCTTCTGGTGTTACTGGGTAGCTGGTTGTGGGTTCCCCCCCTCGCTTCTGGGGGTGTTGTGTTGGGAGCTGTGACTTCCTGGTTTTCCCCTCTTGCCCTGCGCCTCTTCCTTGCTTCTGCCGCCACGGCTCTCTCCTCCCTTGTCATGTCTCTCTGGAGGAATACATTTTTGAATTTTCCCACGTTTTTCAGGGAGCTCTTCCTTGATAGGATCTTCTCCTTTGTGCTCTCGTTTGCAAACACTATCTTTATCATTCAGTCTCGGTCTTTGTTGTACCAACCTTGCCTGAAAACCTTCTCAATGCTATGCTCAGCCCCTTCCATGTCTAGTGCCTTTAGTACTTCATTCACTGCTGCTTTGTCCTTGTCATTCCACTCTGTCCTATTAGATCCTTCCTGCTCTTTAATACCCACAGCAACCACTGATCTGTTCCTTTCCAGCAGTTGGCTAGTGGAGCGTGCCGCTTCCTGTGAGGTGGCTGCTTTCATGGCCACCTCCATCACTGCAGTCATTACTTCGGAGTTATTTTTTTTTAGTATTTCTGCAAATGTTGCTTTTATTGTGGCATTCTCATCCAAAAAACTATTACCACCTTCTCCCTGGATGGTTTTCTGATTCTCAGCCTCGATACCATTCTCTTTGAGGGCTCTAATCTCCTCCTTTGCTGCTGTCAGCTCTCTTTTCAGGTTGCTTATTTCGTTCTTCATTTCCTGCATCATTTCTTGCATCTCACTCTTGATGTCCTCCAGAAACTGGGCGAACATTTTTTTCATTTCGTCACCATGGCTCTTCCCTGCTCCCCTGGTACCGTTGACTGCCATGCTTGACCCTGTTCCTATAGTTGTGCCGTGATAGGATTTGTCAGGAGGGCAGAGCGGGATGGGGAAAGAGAGAGAAAGAGAGAGGAAGAGAGAGGAGAGGGAGAGAGAGGAGAGGGAGAGAGATGGAGAGGGAGAGAGCGGTGAGGGAGAGAACGGGTGAGGGAGAGAGGGGGGGAGGTGTGTGTGTATATGTGTGTGTGTGTGTTTGTGTGTGTGTGTGTGTGTGTGTGTGTGTGTGGTGTGTGTGTGTGTGTGTGTGTGTGTGTGTGTGTGTGTGTGTGTGTGTGTGTGTGTGGGGGCAGAGAGGGAGGGGGGAAGGAAAGAGAGGGAGAAAGAGAGAGAGCAAGCGAGAGATAGTGGGAGAGAGAGAGAGTGGGAGAGAGGGAGAGAGGGGGAGAGAGTGGGGAGGGGAAGAGTGTGTGTATGGGTGATGCGGGGGACTGGGGTGGGGGGGGGGCAGAGATGGCGACCAGGTCAGGTCAGATGGGGGGGTCAAGAGGGGGGGGGGACAGTAAGGTCCTGATCCCAGGTGTTAATGCCTTTTCCCCTGACTGAACGATTGTGTGTGTGTGTGTGTGTGTGCGTGTGTGCGTGTGTGTGTTTGTCTGTTTTAGCTTGTGCACACTTGTGTGCGTGTATACGTACGTGGGCAGGCGTTCGTGTATGTGTCAAGATATCCCGTATGCGTTACCTATGCCTAAATGAGCCACCCTGAGATTTTTAAATATATATGATATCCTGAACAAGAATTTGATAATATTTTACCTCAATTTGTACACCTGATTAATTGACCAGAGAGGGGGTACATACCAGTCTGCCTCCCGCTCACACAACCAGATGAGTAAGGACTATGTATGATGACGATGGTTATCCGTCGTTGTCTCCCACTAGGTGATTCACTAAGTGCTGGTAGATTGATGAGGTCGGTTCTTCTCTGTCTACACAAAGCTCTGGAGTCAGTCACTGTATCGTTGTGTGACAGTTCACTAATTCACTGTACCACTGATCACAGTCACCACTCAACAACACAATCAGGCAGTTCCACGGCGGGGCGTCCCACCCGGTCAGGTCGCACACTTACATGCACCGGTGATGCCACTAGCTCCACTGTGCGTGAGTGTGTGTGTGTGTGTGTGTGTGTGTGTGTGTGTGTGTGTGTGTGTGTGTGTGTGTGTGTGTGTGTGTGTGTGTGTGTGCTCACCTTGAAGTTCATGCATTTATGTGCTCGCAGGGTCGAGTGTTCACTCCTAAGTTCAGTCTCGTAAATCATTTCTAATTCATTGTAATGTGTTAAGCCTTCTCTTGGCGACCGTTGGCTCTCTAGACCAAGTGGTGCCTGCCCCCGGGGTCAGTTACCTCCGTGTTTATATTCTATCCGATGAAACTGGATTACCTGATCGCTCACACCTGAGTGGCTAAGACAAGCCCTTGAACCTATCATTGAAGTTCCTTGTATCTGATGATGTTTCGAACCACACACAAATATTGAAAATAATGATTGATCGTCATATAACGCTCTAAAATATCCTGATGATAAATAATCTAACAGATAAACAGATAGATAGATATATTTTTATAGAGGGGTAGGAAGGGAATAATCAAGCGAAAGAGCCATGCAATCTAACATATGTGTCGGCGCTTCAGTACAAAATAGAAAAGGAAAATCCTGCATGATCTCTACTCGTGTTCCCCTCATTTCCACCCCACGCTGAATCCCCTTTCCCTCATCTCCCCTCCCCTCTCCACCCCCACTCTGGAGGCTTTTCCATTAACCCTTTTACAGCTCTCAGCTTCCATCTCGAACACGTCCTAAGGACAAAGAATCAGTAATTAAGTCCGTCCTTATGGGTGCTATTCAGTGAAGGTTATGTTGTTTGTGAAGTGTGGCTCTTGTGGTGATCCTGCGGTGGTCCTGTGGTGGCCCTGTGGTGGTCCTGCGGTGGTCCTGTGGTGGTCCTGCGGTGGTCCTGTGGTGTGTCCTGTGGTGTGTCCTGTGGTGGTCCTGTGGTGTGTCCTGTGGTGTGTCCTGTGGTGGTCCTGTGGTGTGTCCTGTGGTGTGTCCTGTGGTGGTCCTGTGGTGGTCCTGTGGTGGTCCTGTGGTGTGTCCTGTGGTGTGTCCTGTGGTGGTCCTGTGGTGGTCCTGTGGTGGTCCTGTGGTGTGTCCTGTGGTGGTCCTGTGGTGTGTCTTGTGGTGGTCCTGTGGTGTGTCCTGTGGTGGTCCTGTGGTGGTCCTGTGGTGGTCCTGTGGTGTGTCCTGTGGTGGTCCTGTGGTGTGTCTTGTGGTGATCCTGTTGTGGCCCTGTGGTGGCCCTGTGGTGGTCCTGTGGTGTGTCCTGTGGTGGTCCTGTGGTGTGTCCTGTGGTGGTCCTGTGGTGTGTCCTGTGGTGTGTCCTGTGGTGGTCCTGTGGTGGTCCTGCGGTGGTCCTGTGGTGGTCCTGCGGTGTGTCCTGCGGTGGTCCTGTGGTGGTCCTGTGGTGTGTCCTGTGGTGGTCCTGTGGTGGTCTTGCGGTGGTCCTGTGGTGGTCCTGCGGTGGTCCTGTGGTGGTCCTGTGGTGGTCCTGCGGTGGTCCTGTGGTGGTCCTGTGGTGGTCCTGCGGTGGTCCTGTGGTGGTCCTGTGGTGGTCCTGCGGTGGTCCTGTGGTGGTCCTGCGGTGGTCCTGTGGTGGTCCTGTGGTGGTCCTGCGGTGGTCCTGTGGTGGTCCTGTGGTGGTCCTGCGGTGGTTCTGTGGTGGTCCTGCGGTGGTCCTGTGGTGGTCCTGTGGTGGTCCTGCGGTGGTCCTGTGGTGGTCCTGCGGTGGTCCTGTGGTGGTCCTGCGGTGGTCCTGTGGTGGTCCTGTGGTGGTCCTGCGGTGGTCCTGTGGTGGTCCTGCGGTGGTCCTGTGGTGGTCCTGTGGTGTGTCCTGTGGTGTGTCCTGCGGTGGTCCTGTGGTGGTACTGTGGTGGTCCTGTGGTGTGTCTTGTGGTGAGTCTTGTGGTGAGTCCTGTGGTGTGTCCTGTGGTGTGTCCTGTGGTGTGTTCTATGGTGGGTCCTGTGGTGGTCCTGTGGTGTGTCCTGTGGTGTGTCCTGCGGTGGTCCTGTGGTGGTCCTGCGGTGGTCCTGTGGTGGTCCTGCGGTGGTCCTGTGGTGGTCCTGTGGTGGTCCTGCGGTGGTCCTGTGGTGGTCCTGCGGTGGTCCTGTGGTGGTCCTGTGGTGTGTCCTGTGGTGTGTCCTGCGGTGGTCCTGTGGTGGTACTGTGGTGGTTCTGTGGTGTGTGTCTTGTGGTGAGTCTTGTGGTGAGTCCTGTGGTGTGTCCTGTGGTGTGTCCTGTGGTGTGTTCTATGGTGGGTCCTGTGGTGGTCCTGTGGTGTGTCCTGTGGTGTGTCCTGTGGTGGTCCTGTGGTGTGTCCTGTGGTGTGTCCTGTGGTGGTCCTGTGGTGGTTCTGTGGTGTGTCCTGTGGTGAGTCCTGTGGTGTGTCCTGTGGTGTGTCCTGTGGTGGTCTTACGGTGGTTATGTGGTGTGTCCTGTGGTGTGTCCTGTGGTGAGTCCTGTGGTGTGTCCTGTGGTGTGTCCTGTGGTGTGTCCTGTGGTGTGTCCTGTTGTGTGTCCTGTGGTGTGTCCTGTGGTGTGTCCTGTGGTGGTCCTGTGGTGTGTCCTGTGGTGTGTCCTGTGGTGTGACCTGTGGTGTGTCCTGTGGTGTGTCTTGTGGTGGTCCTGTTGTGGTCCTGTGGTGTGTCCTGTAGTGTGTCCTGTGGTGTGTCCTGTGGTGTGTCCTGTGGTGTGTCCTGTGATGTGTCTTGTGGTGTGTCTTGTGGTGTGTCCTGTGATGTGTCCTGTGGTGTGTCCTGTGGTGTGTCCTGTGTTGTGTCCTGTGGTGTGTCCTGTGGTGTGTCCTGTGGTGTGTCTTGTGGTGTGTCCTGTGGTGTGTCCTGTGGTGTGTCCTGTAATGTGTCCTGTGGTGGTCCTATGGTGGTCCTATGGTGTATCCTGTGGGTCCTGTGGGCCCTGTGGTGTGTCCTGTGGTGGTCCTGTGGTGTGTCCTGTGGTGTGTCCTGTGTTGTGTCCTGTGGTGTGTCCTGTGGTGTGTCCTGTGGTGTGTCCTGTGGTGGTCCTGTGATGTGTCTTGTGGTGTGTCCTGTGTTGTGTCCTGTGATGTGTCCTGTGGTGCGTCCTGTGGTGGTCCTGTGGTGTATCTTGTGGGTCCTGTGGGTCCTGTGGTGTGTCCTGTGGTGGTCCTGTGGTGTGTCCTGTGGTGTGTCCTGTGGTGTGTCCTGTGGTGTGTCTTGTGGTGTATCCTGTGGTGGTCCTGTGGTGTGTCCTGTGGTGTGTCCTGTGGTGTGTCCTGTGGTGTGTCCTGTGGTGTGTCCTGTAGTGTGTCCTGTGGTGTGTCTTGTGGTGTGTCCTGTAGTGTGTTCTGTGGTGTGTCGTGAGATGTGTCCTGTGGTGGTCCTGTGGTGTGTCCTGTGGTGGACCTGTGGTGTGTCCTGTGGTGTGTCTTTTCGTGTGTCTTTTGGTGTGTCCTGTGGTGTGTCCTGTGGTGTGTCCTGTGGTGTGTCCTGTGGTGTGTCCTGTAGTGTGTCTTTTGGTGTGTCTTTTGGTGTGTCCTGTGGTGTGTCCTGTGGTGTATCCTGTGGTGTGTCCTGTGGTGAGTCCTGTGGTGCGTCTTGTGGTGTGTCCTGTGGTGTGTCCTGTGGTGTGTCCTGTGGTGTGTCCTGTGGTGTGTCCTGTGGTGTGTCCTGTGGTGCGTCTTGTGGTGTGTCCTGTGGTGTGTCCTGTGGTGTGTCCTGTGGTGTGTCCTGTGGTGTGTCTTTCGGTGTGTCTTTTGGTGTGTCCTGTGGTGTGTCCTGTGGTGTATCCTGTGGTGGTCCTGTGGTGTGTCTTGTGGTGTGTCTTGTGGTGGTCCTGTGGTGTGTCCTGTGGTGTGTCCTGTGGTGGTCCTGTGGTGGTCCTGTGGTGTGTCTTGCGGTGTGTCTTGTGGTGGTCCTGTGGTGTGTCCTGTGGTGTGTCCTGTGGTGTGTCCTGTGGTGTGTCCTGTGGTGTGTCTTGTGGTGTGTCCTGTGGTGTGTCCTGTGGTGTGTCCTGTGGTGTGTCCTGTGGTGTGTCCTGTGGTGTGTCCTGTGGTGTGTCTTGCGGTGTGTCTTGTGGTGGTCCTGTGGTGTATCCTGTGGTGTGTCCAGTGGTGTGTCCTGTGGTGTGTCCTGTGGTGTGTCCTGTGGTGTGTCCTGTGGTGTGTCCTGTGGTGTGTCCTGTGGTGTGTCCTGTGGTGTGTCCTGTGGTGTGTCCTGTGGTGTCCTGTCTGTGGTGGTGTCCCTGTGGTGTGTCCTGTGGTGTGTCCTGTGGTGTGTCCTGTGGTGTGTCCTGTGGTGTGGTGTCCTGTGGTGTGTCCTGTGGTGTGTCCTGTGGTGTGTCCTGTGGTGTGTCCTGTGGTGGTGTGTCCTGTGGTGTGTCCTGTGGTGTGTCCTGTGGTGTGTCCTGTGGTGTGTCCTGTGGTGTGTCCTGTGGTGTGTCTTGTGGTGTGTCCTGTGGTGTGTCCTGTGGTGTGTCCTGTGGTGTGTCCTGTGGTGTGTCCTGTGGTGGTGTGTCTTGTGGTGTGTCCTGTGGTGTGTCCTGTGGTGTGTCCTGTGGTGGTCCTGTGGTGTGTCCTGTGGTGTGTCCTGTGGTGGTCCTGTGGTGTGTCCTGTGGTGTGTCCTGTGGTGTGTCCTGTGGTGTGTCCTTTGGTGTGTCCTGTGGTGTGTCCTGTGGTGTGTCCTGTGGTGGTCCTGTGGTGTGTCCTGTGGTGGTCCTGTGGTGTGTCCTGTGGTGTGTCTTGTGGTGTGTCCTGTGGTGTGTCCTGTGGTGTGTCCTGTGGTGTGTCCTGTGGTGGTCCTGTGGTGTGTCCTGTGGTGTGTCCTATGGTGGTCCTGTGGTGTGTCCTGTGGTGGTCCTGTGGTGTGTCTTGTGGTGTGTCCTGTGGTGTGTCCTGTGGTGGTCCTGTGGTGTGTCCTGTGGTGTGTCCTGTGGTGTGTCCCGTGGTGTGTCCTGTGGTGGTCCTGTGGTGTGTCTTGTGGTGTGTCCTGTGGTGTGTCCTGTGGTGTGTCCTGTGGTGTGTCCTGTGGTGTGTCTTGTGGTGTGTCCTGTGGTGTGTCCTGTGGTGTGTCCTGTGGTGTGTCCTGTGGTGTGTCCTGTGGTGGTCCTGTGGTGTGTCTTGTGGTGTGTCCTGTGGTGTGTCCTGTGGTGTGTCATGTGGTGTGTCTTGTGGTGTGTCCTGTGGTGTGTCCTGTGGTGTGTCCTGTGGTGTGTCCTGTGGTGTGTCGTGTGGTGTGTCCTGTGGTGTGTCTTTTGGTGTGTCTTATGGTGTGTCCTGTGGTGTGTCCTGTGGTGAGTCCTGTGGTGCGTCTTGTGGTGTGTCCTGTGGTGTGTCCTGTGGTGTGTCCTGTGGTGAGTCCTGTGGTGCGTCTTGTGGTGTGTCCTGTGGTGTGTCCTGTGGTGTGTCCTGTGGCGTGTCTTGTGGTGGTCCTGTGGTGTGTCCTGTGGTGTGTCCTGTAGTGTGTCCTGTGGTGTGTCCTGTGGTGTGTCCTGTGGTGGTCCTGTGGTGTGTCTTGTGGTGTGTCCTGTGGTGTGTCCTGTGGTGTGTCTTGTGGTGTGTCCCGTGGTGTGTCCTGTGGTGTGTCTTGTGGTGGTCCTGTGGTGTGTCTTGTGGTGGTCCTGTGGTGTGTCCTGTGGTGTGTCCTGTATTGTGTCCTGTGGTGTGTCTTGTGGTGTGTCCCGTGGTGTGTCTTGTGGTGTGTCTTGTGGTGTGCCTTGTGGTGTGTCCCGTGGTGTGTCTTGTGGTGTGTCTTGTGGTGTGTCCCGTGGTGTGTCTTGTGGTGTGTCTTGTGGTGTGTCCTGTGGTGTGTCTTGTGGTGTGTCCCGTGGTGTGTCCTGTGGTGTGTCTTGTGGTGTGTCCTGTGGTGTGTCTTGTGGTGGTCCTGTGGTGTGTCCTGTGGTGTGTCTTGTGGTGTGTCTTGTGGTGTGTCTTGTGGTGTGTCTTGTGGTGGTCCTGTGGTGTGTCCTGTGGTGTGTCCTGTGGTGGTCCTGTGGTGGTCCTGTGGTGTGTCCTGGGGTGTGTCCTGTGGTGTGTCCTGTGGTGTGTCTTGTGGTGTGTCCTGTGGTGTGTCCTGTGGTGTGTCTTGTGGTGTGTCCTGTGGTGGTCCTGTGGTGTGTCTTGTGGTGTGTCCTGTGGTGGTCCTGTGGTGTGTCTTGTGGTGTGTCCCGTGGTGTGTCCTGTGGTGTGTCCCGTGGTGTGTCCTGTGGTGTGTCCTGTGGTGTGTCCTGTGGTGTGTCCTGTGGTGTGTCCTCTGGTGTGTCCTGTGGTGTGTCCTGTGGTGGTCCTGTGGTGTGTCCTGTGGTGTGTCCTGTGGTGTGTCCAGTGGTGTGTCTTGTGGTGAGTCCTGTGGTGTGTCCTGTGGTGGTCCTGTGGTGTGTCCTGTGGTGTGTCCTGTGGTGTGTCCTGTGGTGTGTCCTGTGGTGTGTCCTGTGGTGTGTCTTGTGGTGGTCCTGTGGTGTGTCCTGTGGTGTGTCCTGTGGTGTGTCTTGTGGTGTGTCCTGTGGTGTGTCCTGTGGTGTGTCCTGTGGTGGTTCTGTGGTGTGTCCTGTGGTGGTCCTGTGGTGTGTCCTGTGGTGTGTCCTGTGGTGTGTCCTATGGTGTGTCCTGTGGTATGTCCTGTGGTGGTCATGTGGTGGTCCTGTGGTGTCCTATGGGTCCTGTGGTGTGTCCTGTGATGGTCCTGTGGTGTGTCCTGTGGTGGTCCTGTGGTGTGTCCTGTGGTGGTCCTGTGGTGTGTCCTGTGGTGGGCCTGTGGTGTGTCCTGTGGTGGTCCTGCGGTGGTCCTGTGGTGGTCCTGGGGTGTGTCCTGTGGTGGTCCTGTGGTGTGTCCTGTGGTGGTCCTGTCCTGTGGTGTGTCCTGTGGTGGGCCTGTGGTGTGTCCTGTGGTGTGTCCTGTGGTGGTCCTGTGGTGTGTCCTATGGGTCCTGTGGTGGTCCTGTGGTGTGTCCTGTGGTGGTCCTGTGGTGTGTCTGTGGTGGTCCTGTGGTGTGTCCTGTGGTGGGCCTGTGGTGTGTCCTGTGGTACCTGTGGTGTGTCCTGTGGTGGTCCTGTGGTGTGTCCTGTGGTACTGTGATGTGTCCTGTGTTACTGTGGTGTGTCCTGTGGTGTGTCCTGTGGTGTGTCCTGTGGTACTGTGATGTGTCCTGTGGTGATGTGTCCTGTGGTGTGTCCTGTGTTACTGTGATGTGTCCTGTGGTACTGTGATGTGTCCTGTGTTACTGTGATGTGTCCTGTGGTGGTCCTGTGGTGTGTCCTGTGGTGGTCTGTGGTGTGTCCTGTGGTGACCTGTGGTGTGTCCTGTGTGGTACTGTGATGTGTCCTGTGGTGTGTCCTGTGGTGTGTCCTGTGGTGTACTGTGATGTGTCCTGTGTCTTGTGGTGTGTCCTGTGGTGTGTCCTGTGGTGTGTCCTGTGGTACTGTCCTGTGTCCTGTGTTACTGTGGTGTGTCCTGTGGTGTACTGTGGTGTGTCCTGTGTGTTCCTGTGGTGTGTCCTGTGGTGTACTGTGGTGTGTCCTGTGGTGTGTCTGTGGTGTGTCTTGTGTTACTGTCCTGTGTCCTGTGTTACTGTGGTGTGTCCTGTGTGGTCCTGTGGTGTGTCCTGTGGTGTGTCCTGTGGTGTGTCCTGTGGTGTGTCCTGTGTCCTGTGTCCTGTGGTGTGTCCTGTGGTGTGTCCTGTGGTGTGTCCTGTGGTGTGTCCTGTGGTGTGTCCTGTGGTGGTTCTGTGGTGTGTCCTGTGTTACTGTGATGTGTCCTGTGTTACTGTGGTGTGTCCTGTGTTACTGTGATGTGTCCTGTGTCCTGTGGTGTGTCCTGTGGTACTGTCCTGTGTCCTGTGTCCTGTGATGTGTGTCCTGTGGTGTGTCCTGTGGTGTGTCCTGTGTTACTGTGATGTGTCCTGTGGTGTGTCCTGTGGTGTGTCCTGTGGTGTGTCCTGTGGTACTGTCCTGTGTCCTGTGTCCTGTGATGTGTCCTGTGGTGTGTCTTGTGGTGGTTCTGTGGTGTGTCCTGTGGTGTACTGTGGTGTGTCCTGTGGTTGTCTGTGGTGTGTCCTGTGGTGTGTCCTGTGATGTGTCTTGTGGTGTGTCCTGTGTGTGTGTGTACTGTGTCCTGTGGTGTGTCCTGTGGTACTGTCCTGTGTCCTGTGTCCTGTGGTGTGTCCTGTGTCCTGTGTCCTGTGGTGTGTCTTGTGGTGGTCCTGTGATGTGTCCTGTGTTACTGTGATGTGTTGTGTCCTGTGATGTGTCCTGTGGTGTGTCCTGTGGTGTGTCCTGTGGGTCCTGTGGGTCCTGTGGTGTGTCCTGTGGTGGTCCTGTGATGTGTCTTGTGTTACTGTCCTGTGTCCTGTGTTACTGTGGTGTGTCCTGTGGTGTGTCATGTGTCCTGTGTCCTGTGGTGTGTCCTGTTACTGTGTCTTGTCCTGTGTTACTGTGTTGTGTCCTGTGATGTGTCCTGTGGTGTGTCCTGTGGTGGTCTGTGGTGTGTCCTGTGGGTACTGTGGGTCCTGTGTTACTGTCCTGTGGTGGTCCTGTGGTGTGTCCTGTGGTGTGTCCTGTGTGTGTCTTGTGGTGTGTCCTGTGTGGTACTGTGGTGTGTCCTGTGGTGTGTCCTGTGTTACTGTGTCCTGTGGTGTGTCCTGTGGTGTGTCCTGTGTGTGTCCTGTGGTGTGTCCTGTGTTACTGTGTTGTGTGGTGTGTCGTGTGATGTGTCCTGTGTGGTACTGTGGTGTGTCCTGTGTGGTCCTGTGGTGTGTCCTGTGTGTGTCTGTGATGTGTCTTTGTGGTGTGTCCTGTGGTGTGTTACTGTGATGTGTCCTGTGGTGTGTCCTGTGGTGTGTCCTGTGGTGTGTCCTGTGGTGTGTCTGTGATGTGTCTTGTGTTACTGTCTTGTGTCCTGTGTTACTGTGGTGTGTCCTGTGGTGTATCCTGTGGTGGTCCTGTGGTGTGTCCTGTGTGTGTTACTGTGGTGTCCTGTGGTGTGTCCTGTGGTGTGTCCTGTGGTGCTGTCTTGTGTCCTGTGTTACTGTGGTGTGTCCTGTGGTGTGTCCTGTGGTGTGTCCTGTGGTGTGTCTTGTGGTGTGTCCTGTGGTGTGTCCTGTGTTGGTCTGTGGTGTGTCTTGTGGTGTGTCTTGTGGTGTGTCCTGTGTTTGGTCCTGTGGTGTGTCTTGTGTTGTGTCTTGTGGTGTGTCCTGTGTTACTGTGGTGGTCCTGTGGTGTGTCCTGTGGTGTGTCTGTGGTGTGTCTTTTGGTGTGTCTGTGGTGTGTCCTGTGGTGTGTCCTGTGTCCTGTATCCTGTGGAGGTCGTGTGTGTGTCTGTGGTGTGTCTTGTGGTGGTCCTGTGGTGTGTCCTGTGGTGTGTCCTGTGGTGGTCCTGTGGTGTCCAGTCCTGTGGTGTGTCTTGTGGTGTGTCTTGTGTGGTCCTGTGGTGTGTCCTGTGGTGTGTCCTGTGGTGTGTCCTGTGGTGTGTCCTGTGGTGTGTCCTGTGGTGTGTCCTGTGGTGTGTCCTGTGGTGTGTCCTGTGGTGTGTCTTGTGTCCTGTGTCTTGTGGTGTGTCCTGTGGTGTGTCTGTGTCCTGTGTCCTGTGGTGTGTCCTGTGTTACTGTGGTGTGTCCTGTGGTGTGTCCTGTGGTGTGTCTTGTGGTGTGTCCTGTGGACCTGTGGTGTGTCTTGTGGTGTGTCCTGTGTCCTGTGTGTCCTGTGGTGTGTCCTGTGGTTACTGTCCTGTGGTGTGTCCTGTGGTGTGTCCTGTGGTGTGTCCTGTGGTGTGTCTGTGGTGTGTCCTGTGGTGTGTCTGTGGTGTGTCCTGTGTGTGTCCTGTGGTGTGTCCTGTGTTACTGTGGTGTGTCCTGTGGTGTGTCCTGTGGTGTGTCCTGTGGTGTGTCCTGTGGTGTGTCTTGTGGTGGTGTGTGGTGTGTCCTGTGGTGTGTCCTGTGTACTGTGTGTGTCTGTGGTGTGTCTTGTGGTGTGTCCTGTGGTGTGTCCTGTGGTGTGTCTGTGGTGTGTCCTGTGGTGTGTCATGTGGTGTGTCCTGTGGTGTGTCCTGTGGTGTGTCCTGTGGTGTGTCCTGTGGTGTGTCCTGTGGTGTGTCCTGTGGTGTGTCCTGTGTTACTGTGTGTCCTGTGGTGTGTCCAGTGGTGTGTCTTGTGGTGAGTCCTGTGGTGGTGGTCCTGTGGTGTGTCCTGTGGTGTGTCCTGTGGTGTGTCCTGTGGTGTGTTACTGTGATGTGTCTTGTGTGGTGTGTCTTGTGGTGGTCCTGTGGTGTGTCCTGTGGTGTGTCCTGTGGTGTTTCTTGTGGTGTGTCCTGTGGTGTGTCCTGTGGTGAGTCCTGTGGTGGTTCTCTGGTGTGTCCTGTGGTGGTCCTGTGGTGTGTCCTGTGGTGTGTCCTGTGGTGTGTCCTGTGGTATGTCCTGTGGTGGTCCTGTGGTGGTCCTGTGGTGTCCTATGGGTCCCGTGGTGTGTCCTGTGGTGTGTCCTGTGGTGGTCCTGTGGTGTGTCCTGTGGTGGTCCTGTGGTGTGTCCTGTGGTGGGCCTGTGGTGTGTCCTGTGGTGTGTCCTGTGGTGGTCCTGTGGTGTCCTATGGGTCCCGTGGTGTGTCCTGTGGTGTGTCCTGTGGTGGTCCTGTGGTGTCCTATGGGTCCCGTGGTGTGTCCTGTGGTGTGTCCTGTGGTGGTCCTGTGGTGTGTCCTGTGGTGGTCCTGTGGTGTGTCCTGTGGTGGGCCTGTGGTGTGTCCTGTGGTGGGCCTGTGGTGTGTCCTGTGGTGTGTCCTGTGGTGTGTCCTGTGGTGTGTCCTGTGGTGTGTCCTGTGGTGTGTCCTGTGGTGTGTCCTGTGGTGTGTCCTGTGGTGTGTCCTGTGGTGTGTCCTGTGGTGTGTCCTGTGGTGTGTCCTGTGGTGTGTCCTGTGGTGGTCCTGTGGTGTGTCCTATGGGTCCTGTGGTGTGTCCTGTGGTGGTCCTGTGGTGTGTCCTGTGGTAGTCCTGTGGTGTGTCCTGTGGTGTGTCCTGTGGTGTGTCCTGTGGTGGTCCTGCGGTGGTCCTGTGGTGGTCCTGTGGTGTGTCCAGTGGTGTGTCCTGTGGTGTGTCCTGTGGTGGGCCTGTGGTGTGTCCTGTGGTGTGTCCTGTGGTGTGTCCTGTGGTGGTCCTGCGGTGGTCCTGTGGTGGTCCTGTGGTGTGTCCTGTGGTGGTCCTGCGGTGGTCCTGTGGTGGTCCTGGGGTGTGTCCTGTGGTGGTCCTGTTGTGTGTCCTGTGGTGGTCCTGTGGTGTGTCCTGTGGTGGTCCTGTGGTGTGTCTTGTGGTGTGTCCTGTGGTGTGTCCTGTGTTGTGTCCTGTGGTGTGTTCTGTGGTGTGTCATGTGGTGTGTCCTGTGGTGTGTCCTGTGGTGTGTCATGTGGTGGGCCTGTGGTGTGTCCTGTGGTGTGTCCTGTGGTGTGTCCTGTGGTGTGTCATGTGGTGGGCCTGTGGTGTGTCCTGTGGTGTGTCCTGTGGTGTGTCTTGTGGTGTGTCCTGTGGTGTGTCCTGTGTTGTGTCCTGTGGTGTGTCCTGTGGTGTGTCTTGTGGTGTGTCCTGTGTTGTGTCCTGTGGTGTGTCCTGTGGTGTGTCATGTGGTGTGTCCTGTGGTGGTCCTGTGATGTGTCTTGTGGTGTGTCCTGTGTTGTGTCCTGTGATGTGTCCTGTGGTGTGTCCTGTGGTGGTCCTGTGGTGTATCCTGTGGGTCCTGTGGGTCCTGTGGTGTGTCCTGTGGTGGTCCTGTGGTGTGTCCTGTGGTGTGTCCTGTGGTGTGTCTTGTGGTGTGTCCTGTGGTGGTCCTGTGGTGTGTCCTGTGGTGTGTCCTGTGGTGTGTCCTGTGGTGTGTCCTGTGGTGTGTCCTGTAGTGTGTCCTGTGGTGTGTCCTGCAGTGTGTTCTGTGGTGTGTCGTGTGATGTGTCCTGTGGTGGTCTTGTGGTGTATCCTGTGGTGGTCCTGTGGTGTGTCCTGTGGTGTGTCTTTTCGTGTGTCTTTTGGTGTGTCCTGTGGTGTGTCCTGTGGTGTGTCCTGTGGTGTGTCCTGTGGTGTGTCCTGTGGTGTGTCCTGTGGTGTGTCCTGTGGTGTGTCTTTTGGTGTGTCTTTTGGTGTGTCCTGTGGTGTGTCCTGTGGTGTATCCTGTGGTGGTCCTGTGGTGTGTCCTGTGGTGTGTCCTGTGGTGTGTCCTGTGGTGTGTCCTGTGGTGAGTCCTGTGGTGCGTCTTGTGGTGTGTCCTGTGGTGTGTCCTGTGGTGTGTCCTGTGGTGGTCCTGTGGTGTGTCTTGTGGTGTGTCCTGTGGTGTGTCCTGTGTTGGTCCTGTGGTGTGTCTTGTGGTGTGTCTTGTGGTGTGTCCTGTGGTGGTCCTGTGGTGTGTCTTGTGGTGTGTCTTGTGGTGTGTCCTGTGGTGGTCCTGTGGTGTGTCCTGTGGTGTGTCCTGTGGTGTGTCTTTTGGTGTGTCTTTTGGTGTGTCCTGTGGTGTGTCCTGTGGTGTATCCTGTGGTGGTCCTGTGGTGTGTCTTGTGGTGTGTCTTGTGGTGGTCCTGTGGTGTGTCCTGTGGTGTGTCCTGTGGTGGTCCTGTGGTGGTCCTGTGGTGTGTCTTGCGGTGTGTCTTGTGGTGGTCCTGTGGTGTGTCCTGTGGTGTGTCCTGTGGTGTGTCCTGTGGTGTGTCCTGTGGTGTGTCCTGTGGAGGTCCTGTGGTGTGTCTTGTGGTGTGTCCTGTGGTGTGTCCTGTGGTGTGTCCTGTGGTGTGTCCTGTGGTGTGTCCTGTGGTGTGTCCTGTGGTGTGTCCTGTGGTGTGTCCTGTGGTGTGTCTTGTGGTGTGTCTTGTGGTGTGTCCTGTGGTGTGTCTTGTGGTGGTCCTGTGGTGTGTCCTGTGGTGTGTCCTGTGGTGTGTCCTGTGGTGTGTCTTGTGGTGTGTCCTGTGGAGGTCCTGTGGTGTGTCTTGTGGTGTGTCCTGTGGTGTGTCCTGTGGTGTGTCCTGTGGTGTGTCCTGTGGTGTGTCCTGTGGTGTGTCCTGTGGTGTGTCCTGTGGTGTGTCTTGTGGTGTGTCTGTGTGGTGTGTCCTGTGGTGTGTCCTGTGGTGGTCCTGTGTCCTGTGTGTCCTGTGGTGTGTCCTGTGGTGGTCCTGTGGTGTGTCCTGTGGTGTGTCCTGTGTGTGTCCTGTGTTGTGTCTGTGGTGTGTCCTGTGGTGTGTCTTGTGGTGTGTCCTGTGTTGTGTCCTGTGGTGTGTCCTGTGGTGTGTCATGTGGTGTGTCCTGTGGTGGTCCTGTGATGTGTCTTGTGGTGTGTCCTGTGTTGTGTCCTGTGATGTGTCCAGTGGTGTGTCCTGTGGTGGTCCTGTGGTGTATCCTGTGGGTCCTGTGGGTCCTGTGGTGTGTCCTGTGGTGGTCCTGTGGTGTGTCCTGTGGTGTGTCCTGTGGTGTGTCTTGTGGTGTGTCCTGTGGTGGTCCTGTGGTGTGTCCTGTGGTGTGTCCTGTGGTGTGTCCTGTGGTGTGTCCTGTGGTGTGTCCTGTAGTGTGCCCTGTGGTGTGTCCTGCAGTGTGTTCTGTGGTGTGTCGTGTGATGTGTCCTGTGGTGGTCTTGTGGTGTATCCTGTGGTGGTCCTGTGGTGTGTCCTGTGGTGTGTCTTTTGTGTCCTGTGTGTGTCTTGTGGTGTGTCCTGTGGTGTGTCCTGTGTGTGTGTCCTGTGGTGTGTCCTGTGGTGTGTCCTGTGGTGTGTCCTGTGGTGTGTCCTGTGGTGTGTCCTGTGGTGTGTCCTGTGGTGTGTCCTGTGGTGTGTCCTGTGGTGTGTCCTGTGGTGTGTCCTGTGGTGTGTCCTGTGGTGGTCCTGTGGTGTGTCCTGTGGTGAGTCCTGTGGTGCGTCTTGTGGTGTGTCCTGTGGTGTGTCCTGTGGTGTGTCTTGTGGGTGGTCCTGTGGTGTGTCCTGTGGTGTGTCCTGTGGTGTGTCCTGTGTGTGGTCCTGTGGTGTGTCTTGTGGTGTGTCCTGTGGTGTGTCCTGTGGTGGTCCTGTGGTGTGTCCTTGTGGTGTGTCTTGTGGTGTGTCCTGTGGTGGTCCTGTGGTGTGTCCTGTGGTGTGTCCTGTGGTGTGTCTTGTGGTGTGTCTTGTGGTGTGTCCTGTGGTGTGTCCTGTGGTGTGTCCTGTGGTGGTCCTGTGGTGTCTTGTGGTGTGTCTTGTGGTGGTCCTGTGGTGTGTCCTGTGGTGTGTCCTGTGGTGTGTCCTGTGGTGGTCCTGTGGTGTGTCTTGTGGTGTGTCCTGTGGTGGTCCTGTGGTGTGTCCTGTGGTGTGTCCTGTGGTGTGTCCTGTGGTGTGTCCTGTGGTGTCCTGTCCTGTGGTGTGTCCTGTGGTGTGTCCTGTGGTGTGTCCTGTGGTGTGTCCTGTGGTGTGTCCTGTGGTGTGTCCTGTGGTGTGTCCTGTGGTGTGTCCTGTGGTGTGTCCTGTGGTGTGTCCTGTGGTGTGTCTTGTGGTGTGTCCTGTGGTCCTGTGGTGTCCTGTGGTGTGTCCTGTGGTGTGTCCTGTGGTGTGTCCTGTGGTGTGTGGTGTGTCCTGTGGTGTGTCCTGTGGTGTGTCCTGTGGTGTGTCTTGTGGTGTGTCTTGTGGTGTGTCCTGTGGTGTGTCTTGTGGTGGTCCTGTGGTGTGTCCTGTGGTGTGTCCTGTGGTGTGTCCTGTGGTGTGTCCTGTGGTGTGTCCTGTGGTGTGTGGTGTCCTGTGGTGTGTCCTGTGGTGTGTCTTGTGGTGTGTCCTGTGGTGTGTCCTGTGGTGTGTCCTGTGGTGTGTCCTGTGGTGTGTCCTGTGGTGTGTCCTGTGGTGTGTCCTGTGGTGTGTCCTGTGGTGTGTCCTGTGGTGGTCCTGTGGTGTGTCCTGTGGTGTGTCCTGTGGTGTGTCCTGTGGTGTGTCCTGTGGTGTGTCCTGTGGTGTGTCCTGTGGTGTGTCCTGTGGTGTGTCCTGTGGTGTGTCCTGTGGTGTGTCCTGTGGTGTGTCCTGTGGTGTGTCCTGTGGTGTGTCTTGTGGTGTGTCCTGTGGTGTGTCCTGTGGTGTGTCTTGTGGTGTGTCCTGTGGTGTGTCATGTGGTGTGTCCTGTGGTGTGTCCTGTGGTGTGTCCTGTGGTGTGTCCTGTGGTGTGTCCTGTGGTGTGTCCTGTGGTGTGTCCTGTGGTGTGTCCAGTGGTGTGTCTTGTGGTGAGTCCTGTGGTGGTGGTCCTGTGGTGTGTCCTGTGGTGTGTCCTGTGGTGTGTCCTGTGGTGTGTCTTGTGGTGGTCCTGTGGTGTGTCCTGTGGTGTGTCCTGTGGTGTTTCTTGTGGTGTGTCCTGTGGTGTGTCCTGTGGTGAGTCCTGTGGTGGTTCTGTGGTGTGTCCTGTGGTGGTCCTGTGGTGTGTCCTGTGGTGTGTCCTGTGGTGTGTCCTGTGGTATGTCCTGTGGTGGTCCTGTGGTGGTCCTGTGGTGTCCTATGGGTCCCGTGGTGTGTCCTGTGGTGTGTCCTGTGGTGGTCCTGTGGTGTGTCCTGTGGTGGTCCTGTGGTGTGTCCTGTGGTGGGCCTGTGGTGTGTCCTGTGGTGTGTCCTGTGGTGGTCCTGTGGTGTCCTCTGGGTCCCGTGGTGTGTCCTGTGGTGTGTCCTGTGGTGGTCCTGTGGTGTCCTATGGGTCCCGTGGTGTGTCCTGTGGTGTGTCCTGTGGTGGTCCTGTGGTGTGTCCTGTGGTGGTCCTGTGGTGTGTCCTGTGGTGGGCCTGTGGTGTGTCCTGTGGTGGGCCTGTGGTGTGTCCTGTGGTGTGTCCTGTGGTGTGTCCTGTGGTGTGTCCTGTGGTGTGTCCTGTGGTGTGTCCTGTGGTGTGTCCTGTGGTGTGTCCTGTGGTGTGTCCTGTGGTGTGTCCTGTGGTGTGTCCTGTGGTGGTCCTGTGGTGTGTCCTATGGGTCCTGTGGTGTGTCCTGTGGTGGTCCTGTGGTGTGTCCTGTGGTAGTCCTGTGGTGTGTCCTGTGGTGTGTCCTGTGGTGTGTCCTGTGGTGGTCCTGCGGTGGTCCTGTGGTGGTCCTGTGGTGTGTCCAGTGGTGTGTCCTGTGGTGTGTCCTGTGGTGGGCCTGTGGTGTGTCCTGTGGTGTGTCCTGTGGTGTGTCCTGTGGTGGTCCTGCGGTGGTCCTGTGGTGGTCCTGTGGTGTGTCC
Source organism: Procambarus clarkii (assembly GCF_020424385.1). Lineage (NCBI taxonomy): Eukaryota > Metazoa > Arthropoda > Malacostraca > Decapoda > Cambaridae > Procambarus > Procambarus clarkii. The sequence goes on along the minus strand of NW_025552698.1, from coordinate 8,841 downwards.
TGTGGTGGTCCTGCGGTGGTCCTGTGGTGGTCCTGGGGTGTGTCCTGTGGTGGTCCTGTTGTGTGTCCTGTGGTGGTCCTGTGGTGTGTCCTGTGGTGGGCCTGTGGTGTGTCCTGTGGTGTGTCCTGTGGTGGTCCTGTGGTGTGTCCTATGGGTCCTGTGGTGATCCTGTGGTGTGTCCTGTGGTGGTCCTGTGGTGTGTCCTGTGGTGGTGCTGCGGTGGTCCTGTGGTGGTCCTGTGGTGTGTCCTGTGGTGGTCCTGTGGTGTGTCCTGTGGTGGCCCTGTGGTGTGTCCTGTGGTGTGTCCTGTGGTGTGTCCTGTGGTGGTGCTGCGGTGGTCCTGTGGTGGTCCTGTGGTGTGTCCTGTGGTGGTCCTGGGGTGTGTCCTGTGGTGGTCCTGTGGTGTGTCCTGTGGTGGTCCTGTGGTGTGTCCTGTGGTGGGCCTGTGGTGTGTCCTGTGGTGTGTCCTGTGGTGGTCCTGTGGTGTGTCCTATGGGTCCTGTGGTGGTCCTGTGGTGCGTCCTGTGGTGTGTCCTGTGGTGTGTCGTGTGGTGGTCCAGTGGTGTGTCCTGTGGTGTGTCCTGTGGTGGTCCTGTGGTGTGTCCTATGGGTCCTGTGGTGTGTCCTGTGGTGGTCCTGTGGTGTGTCCTGTGGTGTGTCCTGTGGTGTGTCCTGTGGTGGTCCTGTGGTGTGTCCTGTGGTGTGTCCTGTGGTGTGTCCTGTGGTGGTCCTGTGGTGGTCCTGTGGTGTGTCCTGTGGTGGTCCTGTGGTGTGTCCTATGGGTCCTGTGGTGGTCCTGTGGTGTGTCCTGTGGTGGTCCTGTGGTGTGTCCTGCGGTGGTCCTGTGGTGTGTCCTGTGGTGGTCCTGTGGTGGTCCTGTGGTGTGTCCTGTGGTGGTCCTGTGGTGTGTCCTGTGGTGTGTCCTGCGGTGGTCCTGTGGTGGTCCTGTGGTGGTCCTGTGGTGTGTCCAGTGGTGTGTCCTGTGGTGGTCCTGCGGTGGTCCTGTGGTGTGTCCTGTGGTGTGTCCTGTGGTGTCCTGTGGTGTGTGCTGAAGTGCGTTCTGTGGTGTGTCCTGCGGTGGTCCTGTGGTGGTCCTGTGGTGTGTCATGTGGTGTGTCCTGTGGTGTGTCCTGTGGTGTGTCCTGGGGTGTGTCCTGTGGTGTGTCCTGTGGTGTGTCCTGGGGTGTGTCCTGTGGTGGTCCTGTGGTGTGTCCTGGGGTGTGTCCTGTGGTGTGTCCTGTGGTGTGTCCTGGGGTGTGTCCTGTGGTGGTCCTGTGGTGTGTCTTGTGGTGTCTCCTGTGGTGTGTCCTGTGGTGTGTCGTGTGGTGGTCCAGTGGTGTGTCCTGTGGTGTGTTCTGTGGTGGTCCTGTGGTGGTCCTGTGGTGGTCCTGTGGTGGTCCTGTGGTGGTCCTATGGGTCCTGTGGTGTGTCCTGTGGTGGTCCTGTGGTGGTCCTGTGGTGGTCCTGGGGTGTGTCCTGCGGTGGTCCTGTGGTGGTCCTGCGGTGGTCCTGTGGTGGTCCTGGGGTGTGTCCTGTGGTAGTCCTGTGGTGGTCCTGCGGTGGTCCTGTGGTGGTCCTGTGGTGGTCCTGTGGTGGTCCTGCGGTGGTCCTGTGGTGGTCCTGGGGTGGTCCTGTGGTGGTCCTGTGGTGGTCCTGCGGTGGTCCTGTGGTGGTCCTGTGGTGGTCCTGCGGTGGTCCTGTGGTGGTCCTGGGGTGTGTCCTGTGGTGGTCCTGTGGTGGTCCTGCGGTGGTCCTGTGGTGGTCCTGTGGTGGTCCTGTGGTGGTCCTGGGGTGTGTCCTGCGGTGGTCCTGTGGTGGTCCTGTGGTGTGTCATGTGGTGTGTCCTGTGGTGTGTCCTGTGGTGTGTCCTGGGGTGTGTCCTGTGGTGTGTCCTGTGGTGTGTCCTGTGGTGGTCCTGTGGTGGTCCTGTGGTGGTCCTGCGGTGGTCCTGTGGTGGTCCTGGGGTGGTCCTGTGGTGGTCCTGTGGTGGTCCTGCGGTGGTCCTGTGGTGGTCCTGTGGTGGTCCTGCGGTGGTCCTGTGGTGGTCCTGGGGTGTGTCCTGTGGTGGTCCTGTGGTGGTCCTGCGGTGGTCCTGTGGTGGTCCTGTGGTGGTCCTGTGGTGGTCCTGCGGTGGTCCTGTGGTGGTCCTGTGGTGGTCCTGTGGTGGTCCTGGGGTGTGTCCTGCGGTGGTCCTGTGGTGGTCCTGTGGTGTGTCATGTGGTGTGTCCTGTGGTGTGTCCTGTGGTGTGTCCTGGGGTGTGTCCTGTGGTGTGTCCTGTGGTGTGTCCTGGGGTGTGTCCTGTGGTGGTCCTGTGGTGTGTCTTGTGGTGTCTCCTGTGGTGTGTCCTGTGGTGTGTCGTGTGGTGGTCCAGTGGTGTGTCCTGTGGTGTGTCCTGTGGTGTGTCCTGTGGTGTGTCCTGGGGTGTGTCCTGTGGTGTGTCCTGTGGTGTGTCCTGGGGTGTGTCCTGTGGTGGTCCTGTGGTGTGTCCTGGGGTGTGTCCTGTGGTGTGTCCTGTGGTGTGTCCTGTGGTGTGTCCTGGGGTGTGTCCTGTGGTGGTCCTGTGGTGTGTCTTGTGGTGTCTCCTGTGGTGTGTCCTGTGGTGTGTCGTGTGGTGGTCCAGTGGTGTGTCCTGTGGTGGTCCTGTGGTGGTCCTGTGGTGGTCCTGTGGTGGTCCTGTGGTGGTCCTATGGGTCCTGTGGTGTGTCCTGTGGTGGTCCTGTGGTGGTCCTGTGGTGGTCCTGCGGTGGTCCTGTGGTGTGTCCTGCGGTGGTCCTGCGGTGGTCCTGTGGTGGTCCTGCGGTGGTCCTGTGGTGGTCCTGGGGTGTGTCCTGTGGTGGTCCTGGGGTGGTCCTGTGGTGGTCCTGTGGTGGTCCTGCGGTGGTCCTGGGGTGTGTCCTGCGGTGGTCCTGTGGTGGTCCTGCGGTGGTCCTGTGGTGGTCCTGGGGTGTGTCCTGTGGTGTGTCCTGTGGTGGTCCTGTGGTGGTCCTGCGGTGGTCCTGTGGTGGTCCTGTGGTGGTCCTGTGGTGGTCCTGTGGTGGTCCTGCGGTGGTCCTGTGGTGGTCCTGCGGTGGTCCTGTGGTGGTCCTGTGGTGGTCCTGTGGTGGTCCTGCGGTGGTCCTGTGGTGGTCCTGTGGTGGTCCTGCGGTGGTCCTGTGGTGGTCCTGTGGTGTGTCCTGTGGTGGTCCTGGGGTGTGTCCTGTGGTGGTCCTGTGGTGTGTCCTGTGGTGTGTCCTGTGGTGGTCCTGTGGTGGTCCTGTGGTGTGTCCTGTGGTGTGTCCTGTGGTGGTCCTGGGGTGTGTCCTGTGGTGGTCCTGTGGTGTGTCCTGTGGTGTGTCCTGTGGTGTGTCCTGTGGTGTGTCCTGTGGTGGTCCTGCGGTGGTCCTGTGGTGTGTCCTGGGGTGTGTCCTGTGGTGTGTCCTGTGGTGTGTCCTGTGGTGTGTCCTGTGGTGTGTCCTGTGGTGGTCCTGTGGTGGTCCTGTGGTGGTCCTGTGGTGTGTCCTGGGGTGTGTCCTGTGGTGTGTCCTGTGGTGTGTCCTGTGGTGTGTCCTGTGGTGTGTCCTGTGGTGTGTCCTGGGGTGTGTCCTGTGGTGGTCCTTCTGTAGTCCTGCGTGCCTGCCTACAGGCTGCCTGACTGACAGATTCTCAGGAATGAAGAGGAGCAACTGTATTTCAACTAAATAAAAAAGAAAATGAGGCAAAGTGAATGAAAATATATAGAAGATAAATTAGTTGGCTGTAGAAATAAAGAAGATAATGTATAAAGTAGGATTAGAGGGGGAGGTCAGAGCACATACTTAATAAATGGTACAAAAATATTATTCCAAGTCCCAGTTATTGGCATAAAGCTTCTAGGTAAAGGGGTGATGAAGAATTGTTTGGGGGTGAGGAACAGTTGTTTAGGTGTGAGGAACCATTTTTTAGGGTGAGGAACAATTTTTCAGGGGTGAGGAACAGTTGTACAGGGGTGAGAACAGTTGTACAGGGGTGAGGAACAGTTGTATACGGGTGAGAACAGTTGTACTGGGGTGAGGAACAGTTGTACAGGGGTGAGGAACAGTTGTACAGGGGTGAGAACAGTTGTACAGGGGTGAGGAACAATTGTACATGGGTGAGAACAGTTTTACAGGGGTGAAGAACAGTTGTACATGGGTGAGGAACAGTTGTACAGGGGTGAGGAACAGTTGTACATTGGTGAGAACAGTTGTACATTGGTGAGAACAGTTGTACAGGGGTGAGGAACAGTTGTACATTGGCGAGAACAGTTGTACAGGGGTGAGGAACAGTTGTACATGGGTGAGGAACAGTTGCTGGTGGGCGGGGTTTAGCTCCCAGGTTCCCCATAAATACCCATGGAACTGTACATTCGAGAGGATCAGGAGAGGAGAGCAGTCACAGAGGCGCTGGACGATTGAACAGCAGCCGAGACCAGGCTCTCTGCTGGGCGGGGGACCCTGTCTGCCACCCCCCTCCACCCTCTCTCTAATTTAAGATCAGACACGTGGTGATTTGACGTGTTTGGTGACAAATTTGGGTGTATCTCCAACTGAAGGTGTTGTGTGTTTTCAGGGGCAGTCAGCCATGGTGTTCTGAAATTCTTGTGCAAAGACTCACATTGTATATTACTCCTGACAAAGTGAATATTATGTTAAATTGTTTGAAGTATGATATTTATCATGTTAAATATATAATTGATGAATTTATTGTTTAGATAATCTTTAATTTTGTTCCCTTAGATCTTTGTCAGTTGAGGCTAGAGAAGATAGCCCACTGAGAGTACCGGTTTTAAGATTTTAATACACGAGTACATGCTTAATATATGATACCTGCTAACATCTTTGATAGCAGCTTAAATGTACTGAGTTAGAATGGATTGTGGCAGCCCTTTCTACCTTCTACTTCTACTTTCTACTCCTCTCCGTGTTCTCAGTCTCTCCCTCCGCCTCTTTTCAAACTTTCTCCTTCACCTGACCACACTCCTCGCTACTCCTTGCTCCTCCCACCTCCCTTCTACTTCTCTACCTCCTACACAACAAACCCTCACACATTACTGCATTATTCATTTATTTCCATTCGTTTCTCTTATACATTGCACAGGGATGAGGAACAGTTGTTCAGCAGTGAGGAACAGTTGTTCAGAGGTGAGGAACAGTTGTTCAGAGGTGAGGAACAGTTGTTCAGGGGTCTGGAACAGTTGTACAAGGGTGAATAATAGACGTAAAGGGGTGGAATAACAGTTGTTCACGGGTGAGGAACACTTGTACATGGGAGATGAACAGTTGTTCAAGGGTGAGAACAGTTGTTCAGGGGTCGGGAACAGTTGTACAGGGGTGAATAATAGACGTAAAGGGGTGGAATAACAGTTGTTCACGGGTGAGGAACAGTTGTAAAGGGGGTGAGGAACAGTTGTTCACGGGTGAGGAACAGTTGTACAGGGGTGAGGAACAGTTGTTCACTGATGAGGAACAGTTGTACAGGGGTGAGGAACAGTTGTTCAAGGGTGAGGACAGTTTTTCAGGGGTCGGGAACAGTTGTACAGGGATGAATAATAAACGTAAAGGGGTGGAATAACAGTTGTTCACGGGTGAGGAACAGTTGTACAGGGGTGAGGAACAGTTGTTCACTGATGAGGAACAGTTGTACAGGGGTGAGGAACAGTTGTTCAAGGGTGAGGACAGTTTTTCAGGGGTCGGGAACAGTTTACAGGGATGAATAATAAACGTAAAGGGGTGGAATAACAGTTGTTCACGGGTGAGGAACAGTTGTAAAGGGGGTGAGGAACAGTTGTACAGGGGTGATGAACAGTTATTCAGGTGTGATGAGCAGTTGTTCAGGGGTGAGGAACAATCTCCCCCTGGAATATGTTCAATCATACCGTGCCGGCGATGAAGGAAGAAGTGTCACTTGGGATAAAAGAACAAAGAGACAAGAGTTCCAGAACAAGGAAAACTGCCTGGATGCAGAGAGGAAGAAAGTGAGAAGATTGATGACTCAATTTGGAGGTTAAAGGACTGCACAAGACCAGTGTGTGTGTGGCCCACTCAGGACCAGTGTGTGTGGCCCACTCAGGACCAGTGTGGGGGCCACACAGGACCAGTGTGTGGGGGCCACACATGAGCAGTGTGTGGCCTCAAAACAATGTATATCGTCAATGCGAGATCAGTACTAGATGACGCAACATGGGCGTGTAATACGCACTTCTTGAATCACAAAAGTAAACTAGAGGGTAGAAATAGCCTCAGCTACTCTATTCCTTTGAGATGTATTTTATTGTCTCAATAAACTTGAAGTAAACTTGAAAAAGTGCAGAGGTTTCCAAGAAGATAAGTTCCAGGAACAAATTAAGGAACTATGACAAGTTAAGGGAACTCCCAGTCTCATCCTTAGAGGAGGGAAAATGTGATCAATACGTACGACTTACTGATGGGGTAAAACAACTGAAAACGGGACCGGTCTTTGCTGGGTGTTTTAAATGAAATAATGTAAACTCTCGCATCCGCACATTTTGCGCCGGAAGAGACAAATAACTTAATCGAATTCTAGGCATGATAATAATGAGCTCGAACACACACACACACACACACACACACACACACACACACACACACACACACACACACACACACACACACACACACACACACACACACATACACACACACACACACACACACATATACACAGACACACATGAATGAAGATAATGAAGATTGGTGTAGGGAGCAGGAGGCCAGATACAAGGTATCATCTGGGAGAGGAAATTCTTCAGGAGTCGGAGAAAGAAAAAGACTTGGGGGTTGATATCACGCCAGACCTGTCTCCTGCAGCACATATCAAGCGGATAACATCAGCGGCATATGCCAGGCTGGCCAACATACGAACGGCATTCAGAAACTTGTGTAAAGAATCATTCAGAACTTTGTATACCACATATGTCAGGCCAATCCTGGAGTATGCAGCCCCAGCATGGAGTCCATATCTAGTCAAGGATAAGACTAAACTGGAAAAGGTTCAAAGGTTTGCCACCAGACTAGTACCCGAGCTGAGGGGTATGAGCTACGAGGAGAGACTACGGGAATTAAACCTCACTTCGCTGGAAGACAGAAGAGTTAGGGGGACATAATCACCACATTCAAGATTCTGAAGGGGATTGATAGGGTAGATAAAGACAGTCTATTTAACACAAGAGGAACACGCACAAGGGGACACAGGTGGAAACTGAGTGCCCAAATGAGCCACAGAGATATTAGAAAGAATTTTTTTAGTGTCAGAGTGGTTGACAAATGGAATGCATTAGGGGGTGATGTGGTGGAGGCTGACTCCATACACAGTTTCAAGTGTAGATATGACAGAGCCCGATAGGCTCAGGAATCTGTACACCTGTTGATTGACGGTTGAGAGGCGGGACCAAAGAGAGCTCAACCCCCGCAAACACAACTAGGTGAGTACACACACACACCACACAACACACACACACACACACACACACACACACACACACACCATGGGAAGATAGATTGAAACAGAGACCCACATGGAGGCCCAGATACAGAGCTAAGCTGCTGGATGTGGCAACACTTTCTAAGTCAACACGTCAAGGGACCGACACAGCCTTGCTTGATCTGATATTTACCCTAAATGAGTCAGATATAAGGGAAGTTAAGCATAGTGTATTGAGCTTTGAGTACCTGGTTGAGCTAGAAATTATCACCCCCGAAAATGAACTGGGAAACAAAGGGCTGGCGTACCAAAAGGGAAACTATGAGGATATGAATAAATTCCTAGGGGATATACATTGGGACACAGAACTCGGAACCAAGTCCGTACAAGACATGATGGGCTATGTCACCCAAAAATGTTAAGAGGCTGTAAGCAGGTTGGTTCCAGCCCGACAGGAAAAAACAGAGAAGCAAAGGAAGAATCCGTGGTTTAATAAGGAATGTATGTAAGCAAAGGAGCTGAACAAAAGGGCATGGAGGAACTTCCGTATTAACAGAACACCAGAAAGTAGAGAGAGATACCAGAGAACCAGGAACGAGTATGGTCAGGGTGAGAAGAGCAGCTGAGAAAAGGTATGTAAAATGATATAGCTAATAAAGCCAAGACCGAACCAAAGCTACTACACAGTCACATCAGGAGGAACACAACAGTGAAGGAACAGGTGATGAAACTTAGGGTGGGCGAAGACAGGTACACAGAGAATAACAAAGAGGTGTGTGACGACTCAACAAAAGGTTCCACAGGAGGTCTTTACAATAGAACATGGCGATGTCACACGGCGCTAGGAGAGGTGGCAGCAAACCAGGTGACCTTGGATAGTTCGAAATAACAAGAGATGAGGTCACGAAGCACCTATTGGAGATGGATGTGAGAAAAGCTGTTGGGCCGGACGGAATCTCACCGTGGGTATTGAAAGAATGTGCAGGAGCACTTTGCTTGCCACTCTCCATAGTGTATAGTAGGTCACTGGAAACGGGAGACCTACTAGAAATATGGAAGACTGCTAATGTTTGTACCATATACAAAAGGGTGACAGACAGAGGCACTGAACTACAGGCCAGAGTCCTTAACTTGTATACCATGCAAGGTGATGGAGAAGATTGTGAGAAAAACCTAGTAACACATCTGGAGAGAAGAGACATCGTGACAACCCATCAACATGGGTTCAGGGAGGGTAAATCTTGCCTTACAGGCTTGATAGAATTCTATGATCAGGTGACAAGATTAAGCAAGAAAGAGAAGGATGGGCTGACTGCATTTTTTTGGGACTGTCGGGAAAGCCTTTGACACAGTACCCCATAAAAGGTTCATGTGCATAAGCTGGAGAAACAGGCAGGAGTAAC
>NW_025552697.1:0-21899 GCF_020424385.1 Procambarus clarkii | reverse complement strand
ATAATAATAAAAGGCGTCCTGTCTTGGACAACAGTGAAGCATCTCTCTGTGATCTTTCGTCGGACTCCTCATCATTTTATCGAGCTTACACATGCTTAATACCATAAGACATTACAATCTTGTTTACACACAGATGTAAACACACACATTCAGACGTGCACAAACACACGCACAGACTTGGATACACACACACACACACACACACACACACACACACACACACACACACACACACACACACACACACACACACACACACACACACACACACAAATAGTCACAGAGTCGTTAGAAAGAATTTTTTCAGTGTCAGAGTAGTTAATAAATGGAATGCATTAGGCAGTGATGTGGTGGAGGCTGACTCCATACACAGTTTCAAATGTAGATATGATAGAGCCCAGTAGGCTCAGGAATCTGTACACTTGTTGATTGACAGTTGAGAGGCGGGACCAAAGAGCCAAAGCTCAACCCCCGTAAGCACAATTAGTGAGTAGACACACACACATTCCCATTCCTTCCCTTCCCTTCCTCATACCACAAGACCCCCACACAGTCCTTCCATTCCATTTCCGTTATTTCTTCTTTCGCGACCTCAGGATTCCGTACCTATTCCACCCTTTCGTCTCCACCTTTCCTCTTCCCATTTCCTCCCTCCCTCTCTCTCCCACTTTTCCCTCTCCCTCTCCCTCTCCCTCAAGTTGTGTTACAGACACGCGTCTTTGTTACCGGTAATCATTCAAGCTGTATTTCCGTTTAGTTCCGGAATAGATAAATGAGGTGTTCGGATGGCTGGTTCTCCGAATCCGACGACGGCCGGCTTGACGGATGGTGTGGTAACGGCGCCCCCTCGGTTATCCGTATCACAGTCTTGCGGCCGGATTTGATGGCAATTTCAGCCTCGCATCGCAGTTGTGTTCCCCGAAGAAAGGATTTGTTAGCGATGTTAGTTAGGATAGCAAGGTTTGGTTATGTTAGGATAGGTTAGGCTAGGAAACGATAGGTTAGGCTAGGGAAGGAGAGGTTAGGTTAGGAAACGATAGGTTAGGCTAGGGAAGGAGAGGTTAGGTTAGGAAACGAGAGGTTAGGCATGGATAGCATAGGTAACGTTAGGTTAAGATAGGTAAAATTAGGGTAGGATTGGTTATGTTAAGTTAGATTAGGTCGGTATAGGTTAGGATAGGTTAAATTAGGGCAGGATTGGTTAGGTTAAGTTAAATACGGTCAGATTAGGCTAGAATAGGTTAAAATAGGTTAGGTTAGGGTTGATTAGGTTGTTAGGGAAACACGTATAGTTAAGGATTGCTGTGTAATGCACTACGTTTTTCCGATGTGTTTGCCAATAAGATGAGACCACCATGTAGTTGGTGTCATGTTGGTGATTGTTATGTGTCATTTAGTTCCTTCCTTCCTTCCTTCCTTCCTTCCTTCCTTCCTTCCTTCCTTCCTTCCTTCCAGGAGATATACTCATACTGGCTTAATGTTTCTCGGGATTAATTCACCTTATATCTTTTATTACTATCTCGTAATTTGTAATTATCTCATTTGGTCAAATGGGGAATTTTAAGTAAATTGTTAAGAATATATAAGATGTATTTACATAGAGAAAAACGCAAATTATCTGAGCGCTCTCGTGTACTAACACATTTTCAGGAAGTACAGTATACACTCTAGGTATATTGTTAAATATGACCGATAAAGTAAGATTAATAATTCTAAGACGAATTTTCTCAATATTTCTTATGTTTCTTTTTACTGTCGATGGTAATTGAAAAATCAAATCTCCAAAATTCATTTTTATTTTGGATTTTTGGAGAGTTGATTTTTCAATTACCATCGACAGGAAAAAAGAGACATATAAGAAATATTGAGAAAATTCGTGTTAAGAGTTATTAATCTTACTTTTCCGGTCATATTTAACAACATATGTTTACAAGAAAGACTGCTACCAAACTATACTCTAGGTATACTGGATAAATCTGGACGACCTGGAGGTGCACAAATAACCATGGCGTTAGAAGGAAGTTAAGACAACCCAAGATTACACGTCAGATGCGGCTGTCTCGAGCAAGACAAATTTTGTTCCTTTTTCTCGGGTCTTCGACTGATTTATCGTTGTTTTTCCCAGGTGGAGAAGAGGTCAGGGTGTGGGCGGGTCGCAGAGGCATCCATCTTGGCTCGGGTCAGCTCCCCTCACACGTCAAGGGTCAAATACTTCGGAAAGATCGAGAGGGTCTTTCGAGAAAGGGGAGTTTGAAGACATGAAGGTCAGGTAAGGTCAGTCTTGTTTGTGATAAGGTCGAGTGTGTTATATCAGGTCTTACGCACCGAACAGCACGCGCGCGCGCGCGCTCAGGCGCACACACAACTATAAGCCACCATATCTTTCAGTATTACACATCACCTTATCTTCCCAGTTTCCCCCCCACCCCCGGCTTTCACTCTCCTTCCTCCCCCTCCTTCCTAGCTCCTACCACGACCCTCCCCTCCTTTCGATCCTCCATTACACCCCTCCCATTCCTTCCCAGCCCCCCACAGGACCTAGTCCCCCTCTCACAATCACACAACCATATCTACTCTCCCGTATCTATCGGCCTCGGCCCAGTGAGGATTTATAATAAACTCCACGAAGCCAAGTTCGTTGAGATTCTGCCTTCTGCAGTAGAGTTGCTCAGGAGTTCGACCCTCATCGAATGACCTTCCTTTGCATTTTCGTATCTCTTGCAGAGTTTACCTAAGAAAGCTTGGAGTGTGGCCAGTGTAAGTTGGATAAAGAATAGCAAGTGGAGGATGTAAGAGAGCCAGATAGATGAATAGAGAGCAAGAGGGAATGTTAGTCAGACATACTAAGACATACACAGGAAGGTGGGTGAATGCGATGCAGAGATCAATACAGTGCAATACACGAGGCAGTCTACAGTGTATAAAAACTTGGTGGTAAAACTCCTTGAACATATGGAAGTTTCTCATGATAGAAACAATTAGGCCTGCTATCTTTTTTCTAGTTACTCTAGAAATACGAGATATCACGGAAGGTGGAGATAAGAAATGGGAGAGGAGCAGAATAGATGGATGAGACAGGAGAAAGTGGAGGTATGATAGTAGAAAATTACTGCCCAAGAGAGCGATATGTGGCATCATATAGCGTAGAGTTGCAACATATGATGAAAACATTATACAAATAAAGCAGTAAGGAGGCATAACGTAGAGAGAGAGAGAGAGAGTGAGTGAGAGAGAGAGAGAGAGAGAGAGAGAGAGAGAGAGAGAAGAGAGAGCGAGAGCGAGAGCGAGAGAGAGAGAGCGAGCGAGCGAGAGAGAGAGAGAGAGAGAGAGAGAGAGAGAAGAGAGAGAGAGAGAGAGAGAGAGAGAGAGAGAGAGAGAGAGAGAGAGAGAGAGAGAGAGGAGAGAGAGAGAGAGAGAGAGAGAGAGAGGAGAGAGAGAGAGAGAGAGAGCGAGAGCGAGAGAGCGAGAGAGAGAGAGAGAGAGAGAGAGAGCGAGCGAGAGAGAGAGAGAGAGAGAGAGAGAGAGAGAGAGAGAGAGAGAGAGAGAGAGAGAGAGAGAGAGAGAGAGAGAGAGAGAGAGAGAGAGAGAGAGAGAGAGAGAGAGAGAGAGAGAGAGAGAGAGAGAGAGAGAGAGAGAGAGAGAGAGAGAGAGAGAGAGAGAGAGAGAGAGAGAGAGAGAGAACATGAAACACCTCGTAAGACATGCCAACATAACTGAGGATCTACGACCACTGAAGAGAAGATACATCAGCGCCAACAGCATAGATACCACAACCACCAGGATGGAAAGCAACCAACAGAGGTATGTGGAACCATCACGGTAAGCATAGAACCAATAGGGATACCATAACCAAGATATCAAATCTGAAACAATATAGACGAATTGACAGTAACAATCAACAGACACAACAGAGCTAAGAGACACGTAACAGAAGTAACTAATGTACAGTGTAACAAAACTATCTGTAACAGAGCTAAGCAATATACATTAAAACCAACAAAGGCAAGAGACAAAGCACTCCAACAGAGCCAACAGAAGCAAGAGAGAAAGAGCACCACAACAGAAGCAAGAGAGAAAGAGCACTACAACAGAAGCAAGAGAGAGACAGAGCTCCACAACAGAAGCAAGAGAGAGAAAGAGCACCACAACAGAAGCAAGAGAGAAAGAGCACTACAACAGAAGCAAGAGAGAGAAAGAGCACCAGAACAGAAGCAAGAGTGAAAGAGCACCACAACAGAAGCAAGAGAGTGAAAGAGCACCACAATAGAAGCAAGAGAGAGAAAGAGCACCACAACAGAAGCAAGAGAGTGAAAGAGCACCACAACAGAAGCTAGAGAGAGAAAGAGCACCACAACAGTACCAAGAGAGAAAGAGAAAGAGCACCACAACAGAAGCAAGAGAGAGACAGAGCACCACAACAGAAGCAAGAGAGAGACAGAGCACCACAATAGAGCACCACAACAGAGCACCACAATAGAGCACCACAACAGAGCACCACAATAGAGCACCACAACAGAGCACTACAACAGAGCACCACAACAGAGCACCACAATAGAGCACCACAACAGAGCACCACAACAGAGCACCACAATAGAGCACCACAACAGAGCACCACAATAGAGCACCACAACAGAGCACCACAACAGAGCACCACAACAGAGCACCACAACAGAGCACCACAACAGAGCACCACAACAGAGCACCACAACAGAGCACCACAACAGAGCACCACAACAGAGCACCACAACAGAGCACCACAATAGAGCACCACAATAGAGCACCACAACAGAGCACCACAACAGAGCACCACAATAGAGCACCACAACAGAGCACCACAACAGAGCACAGTATTACCAAACACCGCCACACAATGCTTCCCTCCGAAACAACAGTTACCAAAGCGGCGCGCATGAGTCCAGATGACGTCCGAATAGCAATTAGACGTCAGTAATTACCCAATTATGTAGTTTCTCGGCCGCTACAACAGTTAACGAGGAAGCTAATAGTTGCTCTTCCTCTCCTGAATGACCAATGAAGCTGGTCTCACCCCGCCTGCCGCCAGACGACCCTAGTTATTGTCACTTGCGTATGTGTCGAACTGCGAGCTCTCGCGATGGTGATTTGCCACCAGGAGTTGGCATCACTGCTTAGGGGGTGTGGGAGGGGGGGGGAGGTTTAATTAAATAGGTAGTGTTATTATCTTACGATGTGTGAGTTGTTGTTTAATTGGTCCTTTACTTTCTTACGAGGTAGAGTTTTTGTTTAATTGGTCCTTTACTATCTTACGATGTGTGAGTTGTCCGAGGAGTGGCTGGGTTGGGTAGGGATGCTGGAGGATTGAAATATGTGTTGTGTGGGTGTTGTGGAGGTGTTGTGTGGGTGTTGTGAGTTTTGTTTTCTTATTGTTGTTGTGTAGGCACTGTGGGTATGTTGTTATATTTTGTTATGTGATATATTTTAAGAGTTATGTGTTATATTGTTAAGTGTTATATTTGGTGGAAGCGTTGTGTGTGTGTATTATGGACGTGTTGTATGTTGCGGGGGTACTGTGGAGGGGGTTGAATGTTGTGAGGGGTGATGTATGTTGTAGGGGTGTTGTGATGTTGGGGGTGTTGTGGGTGTGTTTGCCACCAACAACACCTCTATCACTACCCACCAACCCTCCATCGCCACCAGCAACACCACCATCGCCACAACCATTACTACCATCGCCACCAACATCATTACCCCCAACACGACTACCTTAGCCTCCCAACACTACTACCATCACCAACAACAGCATCACCACCACCAACAACAACATCATCACGATTACCACCAACTTCATCAACAACAAAAATCCACCTGTATCCACTTCTTTCCTATCCCCCTACCAGCGTCGTCCCCCTCTCTCTCTTCCCTCCCCTCTCCCTCACCGCCCCTCCCCTCTCCCTAACCTTCCCTCACCTCTCCCTCACCGCCCCTCACCTCAACGTCAATAGGCCCCTAATTCCCCTTACTAGGCATTGCTCGGTATTGTCCCTCTGCACCCAGATAGGAACAGTTAGGGTGAAATTATTTCAGTATTATGTTGGTGGGTTGTTCGGTCACAAGTCTTCCTAACTGGCTATTGTTCGCTCGTTCCAATCCTCTCCATACGCACAATTCCATACACACAGTTCCACACCCTCCATCCTCACTCAACACAACTCCCCATCACATTCTACACAAAACTACAAACACACTCTATACACAATTGCCCACTACACTCTTTACACACGCCTCCATACACACACGTATGGAGGTGTAGCCGTAGGCTACACCTCCGTGCACATATGATAGAGCCCAGTAGGCTCAGGAACCTGTACACCTGTTGATTGACGGTTGAGAGGCGGGACCAAAGAGCCAGAGCTCAACCTCTGCAAGCACAACTAGGTGAGTACAACTAGGTGAATACACGTCCATCTACACTTTATAACCACGTGACATCCCTTATGTATATATATATATATTTGATATGTATAGCTATGTATGTATGTAAATACATGTTAAAACATTGGGAATACAAATGCGAAAATATCAGCCCATCCGCTTGTTCTTGGAGAACTTATAGTAACGATGAGGACCATAGTATATATACCGACGTACAACGAAATAAGAACGGAGAACTCTGAACTATTGAGTTGGACAAACCGGAAAACTATTTTGTTCTTGTGTTGCTTTGACAAACTAAACTAACCTATCCTAACCTCCCTAGGCCTAATTCACGATATCTGAGGCCTAATATAGTACATATGTGTACTATACTAGGCCTGGGAATATTTAAGTGTGTATTTTAGCTTCATTTATGTTAAAAGGAATTCCTTACTAGTCAGTATACTACTATCTAAAAGCTAAGAACGTAAGAATTCTGACTATTGTCGATCGTCGCAATAGATACTATCCAACCAAGAGGATGGGTTGGAAAATATAATGTAACTATTAAGAAATATGTCTGATCGCTTAAGTGCACTTCATATATAATTTTGGTATTAATATTATACAGAAAGTTCGTAAGTAATTTGTGAGCAAACAACAATCTCACACATATTTTTTTGAAGATTTCAATGATTCTTTACAATTTGTGTATCACGTTTTTTTATATTTTTTATATCCATTATTTATTGTGGCATAAATGTGAATATCAGTATGGGAATTACTCAAGTAACAGTGAGAATCTTTCATACTTCATACTGCATGAGTCTTTCATACTTTTGATTTTATTTTAATAATATGGTGTCCACAGGTGTAAGGTGGTGTCGGATTTTAATAATATGGTGTCTGGAAAATATTCCAAAATAACTAAGGGTATGCGGCCATATTGGAGATATTAGCGTGCCGGAGGCTGGGCTGGTGGTGGCCCAGCCCCTCGCCAAGAGGGCTTTCTGATATGTCTTAAACAGTCGGGTGGATGATGTCTTAAACAGTCGGGTGGATGATGTCTTAAACAGTCGGGTGGATGATGTCTTAAACAGTCGGGTGGATGATGTCTTAAACAGTCGGGTGGATGATGTCTTAAACAGTCGGGTGGATGATGTCTTAAACAGTCGGGTGGATGATGTCTTAAACAGTCGGGTGGATGATGTCTTAAACAGTCGGGTGGATGATGTCTTAAACAGTCGGGTGGATGATGTCTTAAACAGTCGGGTGGATGATGTCTTAAACAGTCGGGTGGATGATGTCTTAAACAGTCGGGTGGATGATGTCTTAAACAGTCGGGTGGATGATGTCTTAAACAGTCGGGTGGATGATGTCTTAAACAGTCGGGTGGATGATGTCTTAAACAGTCGGGTGGATGATGTCTTAAACAGTCGGGTGGATGATGTCTTAAACAGTCGGGTGGATGATGTCTTAAACAGTCGGGTGGATGATGTCTTAAACAGTCGGGTGGATGATGTCTTAAACAGTCGGGTGGATGATGTCTTAAACAGTCGGGTGGATGATGTCTTAAACAGTCGGGTGGATGATGTCTTAAACAGTCGGGTGGATGAGGTGTTAACCGGTCGGGTGGATGAATCGTATATTGATGTGCTTTACGCATCCTACCAGGAATTTCCTCGAATATTATGGGGGACATTATTGTTAGTGAAGGCTCTGTGTATGACTTAAGTGGTGGTTATTATAATTTGGGTTGTTATTTTGCTATATTATTCTGCATGTTTACGCTGCAACTGTTACTTCGACAACAGTCACTAGGAACCTACTAATTACCAGCAACCTACCAATTACCAGCAAGCTACTAATTACCACCAAGCTACCAATCACCAACCAACCAACCACGATAACGATTTCTTTCCACCCGATCTCTTCTGAACCCTCGTCCTGTCTCCTACCCCTCTTAAATTGCCACCTCGGAACGACCTAACAGCCTAACAAGGGCACAGCCATCGTTTACTGCTATAGAGCAATTACCTATCGACATACACTTAAGGTAAACAAGGCTCTGCGGGGTATCTACACCCTCGTCGATTAACCTTTAATTTGCAAGGGTCATTAGCCGGGCCCTGTTGCCACGATCGAGCCAATAAGGAGGCTTTACCTTGGCGGGGCGAGAGTTTGGCAGCGGGGGGGGGGGGGGGGGGGGGGGGGGACAAGGACCTGGCCCTCAGTTCAAGTACTGGTGAGGTGTTGATGGGTGTTGTGGAGGTGTTGGTGGTGTTGCGAGGGTGTTGGTGGTGTTGTGGAGGAGTTGGTCGGTGTTCTAAGACGCAGATGCTGACTGGAGGTGATGAAACTGTTTGGTGTTTATAGTAAGTGAATTGGTGAGAGTGGCTGTGATGGTGAGAGTGAGAGTGGCTGTGATGGTGAGAGTTTACTCTCACCATTGTCATAACTACCAGCAGGTTTTGTGGTGGTTGTAGTCATCTGTGGGTCTTAGTACTTCACTAATCAAAACAGACGTCGCTGTTTGCAGGAATCAGAATTACCCGGAAGCTGCTGATGTGTTGGACCAAGAGAACTACTCTTAAAACCTAAAATGTAGGTTATCTAGAACTTGGCTAAAACTCAAAATAGAATTCTATAAATTACATGTACAAATAATGTACATGTACAATACAGTAGGAAGAGAGACCAACATTACTGACACCAAATATAAATAATATGTGCAAGGTTTAGCTCGCATAACCTAATTTAAAAGATTTTGTTTATTAGCACATTTACGTACTTCCGTATTTGTGAAACCACCTTTCTATTCTCCCTGCTATATGAAGGGAAGTACAGTGTGTGTCAAGCGCTAGAGGTTCGTGATAAATTGTGTGTAAATCTACGGTTTCTCCGTTACACATTTCACTTACAAGATAATGTTCATTAATTGTTGGAAGGTCCGACAACTAAAGTTTTCTTCTAATACAAAACTAACAAACTCTTACTCCTTTATTGACTCTAGATAAAGATAAATTACGAACAGCGTACTAGGAGAGCCTTCCAACGATCGATTGTAGTCCAAATTGTTTCCCGGGTGGGTTTTCCATCACAGGATAAGGATCGATTCTCGTAGTTTCTCCTCTTCCACTTAATCGTCTACCACTGGCAATACAAATTTATTGTATTCGATGAACGATACAATAATTTTTCTGTTGACCAGACCACACACTAGAAGGTGAAGGGACGACGACGTTTCGGTCCGTCCTGGACCATTCTCAAGTCGATTGAATAATTTTACTTGCTATAGTTGTCTAGCTAATTGTCCAATAGTTACACGCAAATTATCTATCTCCTTTCTAGAACATAGACACCACATTGACAACCCTCCATGATTCTGGTGCTCTACTGAATTCCATAAAATGTATATTAGCGCATTGAACTCTTCAACTAAACTGACAGTATTAAACAAAACTAACATCAGCTCAAACCAGCATTTATGTCACACATTAGTATTATCAAAAAATAAACATTTCGAATCAAAATTTTTATCAGATGTTTGGAATACACTAGCTGTAGATTCGTTCCCATTCCCTGACTTGCATTATTCCCGATAAATCAGTCTGAAATTGGGGCGAAATCAGATTGGAATGGGCGCGTCAGCAGGGCAGCTACCACGAAGATTGCTAAGACTGGCATATATAGTGGGCTTCCTAAGACTCTTTACTGCAGGATGGAAATCTTGAGTCTTTATTTTGATTCCTCCCGCTAGGTAACAGTCTTCGGTTTTACGTTAGACATTTTTCCGGCAGGTAATAGACTCCTTACACCAGATAGAAGTGTTGAGTCTCCTTTAGACTCTTTCCGCCAGGCACGGTTATCTGGGGGTGGTTATTTAGCTTTCCCCACCAAGGAATAGTCTTGAGTGTTCCCCACCATTGGCTGAGTTCTTATGTTCGCGTCTGTTGTGTGTTTCTCGTTTTCTGTGCTGGAGTTGTGGACGCATTGTGTGTCTGCTACCCTCCTGCTGCGTTTATGTTTTCATGGTCACTGTTCCAAGCTGTGTACGTATATCAGATACGGAGTGGGAGTTTTTCGGCCATTGTGCAATTCCCTTCAAGTGTCCAACTCACAGGCGTCTCGTTCGCCGTACACAGGAACACCAATTTATATTAATACATATATATATATATATATATATATATATATATATATATATATATATATATATATATATATATATATATATATATATATATATATATTATATATATATATGTTAATCTTACCAAGAAGGTAAGATTAATAATTCTAACACGAATTTTCTCAATATTTCCTATGTTTCTCTTCACTGTCGATGGTAATTGAAAAATCAATTCTCCAAAATTCATTTTTATTTCTAGTCTGACGCCTGAACGCATTTCGTAATAACTTATTACATTTTCAAAGACTTTAGTTTACACACACAACCTGTAAACAAAATACATCCATACTTATACTCGCGTTAGGTGAAGTGATATGGTACAAATGTTTTGGGAGAGGTGATTGAAATTTGCACATGATAGAACACGAACCAATGGGTATAAAAACATAAGAATGGAAGTAACTGCAGAAGGCCTATTGGCCCATACTTCGTCTTTGTTGCTTCTATATTCGTTCGGGGTCTTGAAGTGGGTAGAATATAGTCGTGCATTAATTGGCTGTTGATTGGTGGTGTTGACATTTTGATGTGTAGTGCCTCGCTGACGTCGAGCCTCCTGCTATCGCTGTAGTGGGGTTTCTACAGTTATGAATATGTTAAGAAATATTGAGAAATTTCGTGTTAAAATTATTAATCTTACCTTTTCGGTCATATTCAACAACATATGTTTACAAGAAAGACTGCTACCAATATATATATATATATATATATATATATATATATATATATATATATATATATATATATATATATATATATATATATATATATATATATATATATATATATATATATATATATATATATATATATATATATATATATATATATATAGCAATACAAAAATTCCGTAATAGTTAGCTGCCAACAAAGATTATTACCACAAATTAAATTTAGTTCTGCCTAATATAATTATTTAAAATTTAATTTAACCTAAGGTAATTTGCGTTAATTGCATTTTGCGATGCATACTAATTAGTTAGCTAATGGCTGGTAGGGCAGAGATGCTCCCACTGCTTATAGGTCTAGCTGAACCTTACTCCTGAGTTACTCTTGTGAGACCTTTCCTCTGATGGTGGTGGTGTGGGGGGAGGGAGGGTACACAGACAGGCTGAGTGGTGCACAGACAGGCTAAGTGGTACACAGACAGGCTAAGTGGTACACAGACAGGCTAAGTGGTGCACAGACAGGCTAAGTGGTACACAGACAGGCTGAGTGGTGCACAGACAGGCTAAGTGGTACACAGACAGGCTGAGTGGTG
Organism: Procambarus clarkii; assembly: GCF_020424385.1. Taxonomy (NCBI): domain Eukaryota; kingdom Metazoa; phylum Arthropoda; class Malacostraca; order Decapoda; family Cambaridae; genus Procambarus; species Procambarus clarkii. Next base: position 10,056 of record NW_025552697.1, on the reverse strand, counting down.
CACAGACAGGCTAAGTGGTTCACAGACAGGCTGAGTGGTACACAGACAGGCTAAGTGGTGCACAGACAGGCTAAGTGGTACACAGACAGGCTGAGTGGTACACAGACAGGCTAAGTGGTACACAGACAGGCTGAGTGGTGCACAGACAGGCTAAGTGGTACACAGACAGGCTAAGTGGTACACAGACAGGCTAAGTGGTGCACAGACAGGCTAAGTGGTACACAGACAGGCTGAGTGGTACACAGACAGGCTAAGTGGTACACAGACAGGCTGAGTGGTGCACAGACAGGCTAAGTGGTACACAGACAGGCTGGGTGCTGTATCCTAGTTCCTTGCGCTTTTCCCAAGATTTTGTTTTCCTGTCTTTAGCTTCCCTACATTGTCTATTGAACCAGGGGCTAACTTTACTATTGTCATCCACCTCCTTCCTGAGCGTCGTGAACTGTTCAGTTGCATGGGCACGTTGCACAACAATGTATGGCATCATCTCGTTTGCTGTCTTCCCTTCTGTTTCTTTTTCTTACTGGATTTCCCGCAGACAGTCCCTCATCCTGCTGTAGTCTCCTCGTCTGTAATCTCTTCTTCTTCAGCGGGTTTCTTTGTGTAACCAATTCCTTCAGCAACATGTATACAAGCATGTATACAAGCATACAAGCAAGTATATGCTTGCATACATGCTGCAAGATCCCAACTGGGCACTAGATCCCAGAGGCATCTCAGACTCTATTTTGTCAACATCATTTTGGGAAGACACCAAGTCTTATTGTTGCTGGTGGGTCGTCTCGTACTCTTGTTGGTTGTGTGACTATGTTGCTTTCAGCAGTGTTTGTCTGCCATGTTTACCAGTTTTGCTCTCCGTGTCTTATCACCCTTCGTTGGGATCCCTATTTATCTTATTTATTTATCTCCTGTTTATATAATCCAGTCTGTTAGGTAAGCTGGATGGTGGTACACAGGTATGGTTGATGACAGGGAAGATGGTTGGGAGAGCGTCCACACACATCTATCCCCTACCATACCCCATTCCTCCCACTACCTATCTTTATTCCCTCCTTATCCCTCCCACTCCCTATCCTCCCGACTACATATCCTTATTCCCTCCTACTCCCCCATCCGTATTCCCTCCCACGACCTATTCCTATTCTCTTCCTTCCCACTACATATTCGTATTCCTTCCCCTTTCACTATCCCTATTCACTCCCGCTTCCTGTTCCTATTGCCTCCCATTTTCCATTCCTATTCCTTCCTAACCCCCATCAAAACACGCCACAACACTACTTACCTTCCCCCCCCCCCACATTCATTTACCCATCCCCACTAACGTTTTTACCCTTTTCCTTACACATCTAAACACTTTACTCCTTTCCCACCTCACTCTACCCCTATACACCTCCACCCATCCAATACCTACACATCTCCAGCCACTATAACACCCATTTCCACTGGGTCTTCAACCACTCTTGCACCTATTTCCTTCCCATCTCCACTCGCCTCTACACCCATTCCCTCAGCAGCTAGCCAACCGCACGCCTGTTCTCCTTCTATCCCCATCCCCACCCTCCTCCCACCGCCTAAATCCCCAATCCCATACTCCCCTTGACCCACCGCCAGACTTACTTTTATGAGTGTTTTATCCCAGGGCGTGAGGCGATGGTGGCAGTGTTGGCAAGCGGCCGCTGGTGAGGGGTTTATCCCGAGTGAAAGATATTGCCTCACTCCTCATTCTTGTGCGGCCCAGTGTTTACACATTTTATGAAGATATTTAGGCTTTTTCAGATGCTTAAATTTGGTCAAGTTTTTGTTCTATCTGCTTTTGTTTTGCTCTTTATTTATTTATTTATTTATTGCCTAGAAGGGGTACCACCTCTGGTGCAAGTGTAGGTTTATTTATTTATATTTTTATTGGGATTTAGGTCTAAGGTTAGGTACTGTAAGCTGTTATTTAATTATTATTTCTAGATTAATTTACGTGAGGTTCTCAACCAAAACAATCCACCTACCGACACATAATAGTAGTGGACAGGTTGGAGCAACATGTGTACATGTTGGATGTGTGACAGTGAAGGTGTTGCAGTGGATAAGGGAGTACCCATACAACAGAAGATAGTGAGTCACAGTGAGATGAGAGTGATGAGATCTCAGTTCTCAGATCATTGCTGTTCTTGATATATGTGAACGATCTCACAGGGGAGATAGACGCATCCGTCTCACTGCACACAGAAATCACAATAATGTGATGCATCAAATGAACAAATCCACAAGGGCCGTGACGAGGATTCGAACCTACGTCCGGGAGCATCCCAGACGCTGCCTTAATCGACTGAGCTACGACATGGTTAAAATAGTTGAAACCGAAGTTCTAACCTTTTTAACCATGTCGTAGCTCAGTCGATTAAGGCAGCGTGTGGGATGCTCCCGGACGCAGGTTCGAATCCTCGTCACGGCCCTTGTGGATTTGTCCGTCTCACTGATTTCTGGTGATGGAAAAATTAAGGTTAATTCAGAAGTAGATGTCAATAAACTACAAAATTATCTGGATAAATAAATTTTTTATATTTTTTTCAGCAATTGTGTATTAGAGTTTAACTCAAACAAGTGCAAAGTAAACCAGCTTGGCCCGACACAAGATACCAGATGGGAGATAAAACCGACAAGAATCACACCAGTCCTTTCTCGTAGCCCTCATCAAACACATATCATCAGCGGCGTATGCTACATTATCCAACAGAAAAACTGCGATTGGAAATCAGGATAACGAATTTTGAAGGATTTTACATTTGACATATGTGAGACTTATCCTGGAATATGCGGAGCTTGCGTCGAGTCCTTGTCAAGCACAGACAGATGTTGAATAAAGTTCAGAGGTAAGCACGTACGGTTTAAGGTGTTTGTCCAGAAAACCATCGTTGACAGATATGACGTCAGAGCTCTGTAAACCACCATCTTTGATTAATGAAATTAAATTTCACATTACTGAAAGACTGAAGGGATTTGTGAGATATGATTACTAGATACAATATTCTCAGGAAAATTGACGGGGTAAAAAGAGGCACATTGTCAGTGAATAGTGGTACACTAACAAAGAGACATCTAAAATAATTTGTTTAGTGTCAGTGAACGAACGGAATTATCTAAGAGGTAAATAGGTGGAGGCAGACTCCATACACAGCTTCAACTGCAAAAATGATCCAGCACCAAGAGACTCGGAAACCTGTACACCAGTTTATTGAGGAGTCTAAAGTCAACTCTAGCATGCACATAAAAGTACAACTCTAAAAATTACACACACATACACACACACACACATACACAGTTGATTGACAGTTGAGAGGCGGGACCAAAGAGCCAAAGCTTAACTCCCGTAAACACAACTAGGTGAGTACACACACACACACACACACACACACACACACACACACACACACACACACACACACACACACACACACACACACGCCAGGAGTGTCTCTTGTACCAAGCGGCATGTTAGATCTTGGCAATTTTGTATTCCGCACTAGAGGAGACGAGAGCCCTGAGGGACCTGCCTCCACACCTCTCATCTTTCTCTTCTCATCCAGTCATTCTCCTCTTTCGACTTTCCCTTTGCTTCCCTACATCTTCCTCGTTTTCTTCCCTTCCCCTCATCTTCCTCTTTCCGGTTCTTGTCCACACCTCCACCCGCAGACCCACAGACAGACCCGTGTATGACCGTATCTTGGTTCTCATAATGTAAACAGTTTATTTATTACCTCGGAGGTGGTGGGAGGACTCCACATCCCCCAGACAGGTAGCGCCACCCAACAAAGACACAACCTTGTAATAACCTTATTTGTTGTAATACTGCTATATTCATCACTTCCTGCATCTTTTTGTGTGACGTTATGTCTTGTCTGGCTGCTAGCCGAAGTGTTATATTGCGGATCGACGGATCTTGGTAAAGTATGAGGGTTAGGTATCAACTCTTCAGAAGAATCACATTTACCATCGCTTTGTGGTAGCAAGTAAAGAGCAGCAAATCCTCGGGGCGTTTCAGATTGGTGTCCAGGTGAAGCAAGGAATACATTTCCTTAGAGCAGACAGATAAAACCCAAGTTTACCAGTTTATCAACCCGAGTTTCCCCGCAGTTGATCAACCAAAATTTTCTGAAGGATTACAAAATCCGTTGTGCACTTAAAAAGTTGGTTGACAAGTCAAGTGTAAAGATATTCTTGGTGCACCAGAGCATCTTCGTGTCAAGTGCCACGCAAATAATTCAACCTGTCCTCCTCACACCTAATAAGTAGTTTTCTTAATGTTGTCGATGAAACCATTACAAATGCGACATATTAGGACAATTTAAAGCACCTTAATATTGACGTTTTCTGAGTATCAGCCTCGAAAGGTTTGGTGGGTTGCTTGGGTTGGTGCGTTTCTGGTTTGGCAGAACAGTTGTGGTTTTAACGAAGTGGCAGATGGAGAGACCCGGCTGAGTAACTGTACAGTCGTATACACTCTGCAACACTTTGGGGGATTTAACGCTTTGAGTCATGTATATTTCCCAATCCTTATTGTTTGTGCAATAAACCAGTCGCGATAGTGTAGATTTCGTCCCGTATGTCAGCTAATAAATCTTGATTATCTGTTAACCTAAAAAGATTAAACAAATTGTATATTATAAGTGAAACATCTGAATTGTCGTGGCAGTCTTCATAATTACCCCGGAATTACTTTTCGGTGCGGAACCGTTCAGAGCCTTTTAAATATGCCGCCAAGAGTCAGCACATCGCTCTACAGTCCACTGCAAATAACTATCTAAAAAACTAGTGCTTAAAATCATCTTATCTCGTTCCTTTCTACATTGTACGAATCTTTTTATTAAAATATAATATGAACGTTGGTTCTATTTGGCGTTTGAGATTGCTTTAATTATGGAAGTTTAGAGGGAAGCGAGGAGAGAAGTTAGGCCCGGAGTTAAAAATTCTGCGCGAGTATCAGCGAGAAACCAACAGAAAATGGAAGGATATCCTCTGCTTAGTTTTTGATCCTGTTGGTTGTGACTTGCCTACACCATCACCCCACCGCTGCCACCAGTGTTTACCACTGGTCTGTCTTCCTGTCTGTCCCGACCCACAACCACCACATCATCACAACATATAACTCATGACCCTCCTCACCACCACAACACATGACTGACGGGAGACATCTCCCGTCACGCAGGGTGCAGTCGCCCCTCCACAGATCTCCAGTATTGGTACTGGTAATGGCTCAAAAGGGCCACCACTTACAGGCTTTTCATGCCCGTGCCACCTTTTGGGTGGCTTAATCTTCATCAGTCATCAATCAACACATGATTCACTGTCCGGGAGAAGATGGTCTTCACTTCACACATCATTCACAAGATAGATGAAACAGGAGACATGATCACAAGATACAAAATGCAGAGAAGAATTAACAGATCTGAGAATGGTATTCTTTTTGACACATGGGGTACACGAACAAGGAGGTCTAGGGAAAAAGGAGTGGGGTTAAGGCATGCCATGGGAATGGAAAGTTCTTAAGCGTGGTAACAGGATTCGGAGGTTGATTACTCCTGCACCTATATTTGTTAAATTATGAGTAAATTGTATGTGTACAAACTATGGACTTCAACCAGTTAAACTATACAATGTATATAGGTTACTCATCACAGTGTGGCTAAAAATATCGAGCACAGCACAACCTGTCAGGATCACAGTTGATCACGTTATCCATCACCAGTTAACCGGTTCCTGCCTGTCTCTGAGGCGATGGTAAACACAGCCTCAGCTTGATCCAGCAGCAGCGGTTTGCACTCCTAACAAGGGGGTCACTGATAGAAACTCAAGCTGTACCCAAATTATCCAGATGCTTCACCAAGATTATTTCCCAGTGTTAGAGAAGTGAATACATGACATGCGCGAGGAATGGAAAGGTTAGAGTCAGCCGCCATACACAGTTTTGTATGTAGATTTTTTTTATTATTATTATTATTTTCTACCACAGACGTGGCCACACATTTACAATGCTAACCAGCATATATACATTTTCTTCTGTCCTCCATGGACAGGGTTAGAGTATAGGATGTAGGAGTATAGGATGGATTGTATGTAGATGACGGGGCTGCCCTGAGCTCTCCTCCGTCCCCTCTCTCCTCTTTCATCACATTTCCCCTATTCCCCCCTCTCTCAGCCTATCCCCCTTCTCATATCTCATATTCCTGGCCGAGGCCAGAAACAAATGGGTAGAATTTCTTTCACCTGATGCCACTGTTTACCTAGCAGTAAATAGGTATACTTGAGAATTAAGACAGCTGCGGCGGACTGCTTCCTGGGGATGTACTCACTTAGTTGTGCTTGCGTGGGTTCAGCTTCGGCTCTTCGGTCCCGCGTCTCAACCGTCAATCAACTGGTGTAAATGTTCCTGAGCCTATTGGGCTCTTATCATATCTACATTTAAAACTGTGTATAGAGTCAGCCTCCACCACATCACTTCCTAATGCATTCCATTTATTAACTACTCTCACACTAAAATAAAAAAAATCCCCTGGTGCGTGTACCCCTTGTATTACATAAACTGTCTTTGTCTACCATATCAATTTCTTTGAGAATCTTGAATGTGGTGATCATGTCCCCCCTAACTTTCCTGTCTTCTAGCGACGCGAGTTTTAATTCCCGTAGTCTCTCCTCATTGTTCATGCCCCTCAGTACGGGCACTAGTCTGGTGGCAAACCTCTGAGCCTTCTCCAATTTAGTCTTATGCTTGACGAGATATGAATTCCATGCTGGAACTGCATACTCCAGGATTGGTCTCACATACGTGGTATACAAGGTTCTGAATGATTCCTAACACAAGTTTCTAGTGGCCGTTCTTGTGTTGGCCAACCTGGCATATACCGCTGATGTTATCTTCTTGATATGGGCTTCAGGGGACAGGTCTGACGTGATTTCATCCCCCAAGTCTCTCTCTCTCCACCTAGACTCTTGAAGAATTCCATCTCCCAAGTGATACCTTGTATCTGGCCCTCTGCTCCTTACACCTATCTTCATTACATTACATTTGCTCGGGTTAAACTCTAACAACCATATTTTGGACCATTTTTTCAGTTTGTCTAGATCTTCTTGAAGCCTCATGCTGTCCTCCTCTGTCTTAATCCTTCTCATAATTTTGGCATGATCAGCAAACATTGAGAGGAATGAGTCTATACCATCTGGGAGATCATTTAGGTATATCAGAAACAGGATAGGACCAAGTACAGAGCCCTGTGGGACTCCCCTTGTGACTTCTTGCCAATCTGAGGTCTCACCCGTCAATGAAACTCTCTGCTTCCTATTGCTTAGTTACTCCCTTATCCACTGGAGCACCCTACCAGTTACTCTTGTCTGTTTCTCCAACTTATGCTCCAGCTTCTTATGGGGGTACTGTGTCAAAGGCTTTCCGACAGTCCAAGAAGATGCAGTCTGCCCAACCTTCTCTTGCCTAATGTGTGCATATGTATTGGTGTGTGTTTGAGAGAGAAATGTTGGTAGTAAAAATGATAGATAAAAATAGGTCGCGACAGGTAGTAAATAGAAGCAGTAAATACTCGCACGTATTTACGAAACAAAATTATATTTGCGAACATTACTCTGGAAAAACACTCCCTCTCCACACAGCAAGTGAGTTCTCAATCAAACTTTCTCCCGCTCTCTCAGTTCCAGACCAGAACCTGTGACGGTCCCTGACCAACCAGTCAGTTGACGGTCCCTGACCAACCTGTCACCAGACGGTCCCTGACCAACCTGTCACCAGACGGTCCCTGACCAACCAGTCAGTTGACGGTCCCAGACCAACCAGTCAGTAGTGTCCGTGGTTATCCCGCCTTCTGCGTCTCACCCATTGCTCCACCTTCCTCGGAAAATAAAAAGTTTTGAGAAAGTTAAGGCGATGTGTTTTCTTTTAAATTTCTCGATTCACCTCCAACCGAAGATGTGGGTATTGGTGGTTTTGAGTTATGATTGGTGAAGGTTGTGCGGTGTTGCATGTTGTATTGCTTATGGTTGCCTAGTGGTTGAGGTTTCTGTTGCTGAGGATGGTGGTTGTTAGTTGTGGTTGTTGGTAGTTGCTGTAAGTGCAGAACAGAGACCACTTCATACGAATAACACTTGAGTGATACTTACAGCCCCGATCACCAATAGTTTACAACCTCATTACTAACACGATGTAATGACTGGATCATGCCCTTTACTTAGCTGGTCGGTATAGCGACGCCCTCGCCTTCTGCAGATCGCCGCTCAATCCCCGAGGTTCCAGCTGGCTGAATACCATTCCTTCAATCCTTGACACTCACCCTGACTCCTTGACACTCACCCTGACCCCTTGACACTCCCCCTGACCCCTTGACACTCCCCCTGACTCCTTGACACTGAGGCGACCACCTCCACGTCGGCTGGTGTTATCCGCCGCCATATCGTGCTTCAGTAAGTCCGTAAAGGCTCCGAACAATCTTTGGTGGAATATCTTCCCCTGGTACCCCCCCCCCTCTCCTCTGGTCCCCCTCTGTCCCCCCCCCTTCCCCTCCTCCTTGTCCCCCCACCTACCTCAGGACAACAGCGGTACACAACCTCAGAACGCTACAACGCACACACACACACACTCCCTATCTCCTCTCATATGCACCCTTCCTCAATACACACTCTCCGTCCCCACTTCCTCCATCTCCACACTCCCCCCCATCTCTACATTCCCCCTCCCCCCTCCATCTCCACACTCCCCCCCCTCATCTCCACACTCCCCCCCCCTCTCCCTCCACACCACTGGTTAGGCATTATCTGTAGTCAACAGTTGCAAAGTTGCTGGTGTGATCCGTTACACAACTTGTGAGTGTGTAAAGCCTTACACATTATACATCATTCAAATATCATCACTATGTATACTATTGTTTGCTTACTGTTGTATTCATCGTATTGGGAGAAAAGTTACATTTTCTTGGTCATTTATCTTTATACATTTTGTAACAGCTATTTTACTTTGAAACAACACAGATTTTTTAAATTATAAAAGGAATAATATTTATAAAAGTAACATGATTTATTGTTACTTTGCACGGAACAACACAGTTTAGTGAGTCCTGGAAAAAACATTAAACTGCCATAAGACACTCCTCTGTGCAGGAATCTCAGTGTAATATGTCCGTGAATACACTTGCTCTAGGTGATGTTGTAAGCCAAGGGCTTAAGATGTACCTGATGAGTATTCAAGATGTTATATAGCCTCATTCTTATGAAATTTATATAGCCTCGCTTCTTGCAGGGTCCCCGATCGAATCCCGAAGGTCCAGTTAGTTGGATGTCCGTTCTTCACCTGTGAGAGACACGGAATTATTTGTCCTCTCATTGTCCACTCACTTGGACAGTCGATATAGCGACGGTGTGGATGCTTGATTTGGTGGTCAGACTCCAGGGTCACGTTGTTGGACATCTCACTGTCAAATTCGACTCTAAGCCCAATGGTTGTAATGCCCAATGACCTCCCTCGTTCTCTTGTTTACAAGGTGAGTTTCGTTTACAGTGTTTTGTCTTACCCATTTGATATCAATAATGGTTTTAATGTTTAAATTTTTATATTTCTCTTATTTTATATATATACTAATAATCTGCCTAGAAAAAATAAGCGAAATTAATACGAGTGGTTTCGTAATTCAACACATTTTCAAGAATACAGACGCAAGAATAGCTCAGTCGATTAAGGCAGTGTCTGGGATGCTCCCGGACGCAGGTTCGAATCCTCGTCACGGCCCTTGTGGTTTTGTTCAATACAGAAGCACTTATAAATATTTACTTATACTGTAAATGCTTGGTTTATAGTATGTCCGTTGTATTAATACTACCTCGGTGCTCATACAAACGGGAGTGGAGTTTCCTCTGACCCCTGACATAGACGCCTTCATCTCACACCACCATTTCAGGGATGTTGATGGCACATGCGCTCCCACACACTATATTGGCGGACATTGTGAAACATTATACATACTGATCCTCACACACTCTTATGTCTCAGCTTCTTGCTTGTAAAGCTTCCAA
>NW_025552696.1:0-53980 GCF_020424385.1 Procambarus clarkii | reverse complement strand
ACTACCACAGGTTACTGTACCGTCCACTACCACAGGTTACTGTACCGTCCACTACCACAGGTTACTGTACCGTCCACTACCACAGGTTACTGTACCGTCCACTACCACAGGTTACTGTACCGTCCACTACCACAGGTTACTGTACCGTCCACTACCACAGGTTACTGTACCGTCCACTACCACAGGTTACTGTACCGTCCACTACCACAGGTTACTGTACCGTCCACTACCACAGGTTACTGTACCGTCCACTACCACAGGTTACTGTACCGTCCACTACCACAGGTTACTGTACCGTCCACTACCACAGGTTACTGTACCGTCCACTACCACAGGTTACTGTACCGTCCACTACCACAGGTTACTGTACCGTCCACTACCACAGGTTACTGTACCGTCCACTACCACAGGTTACTGTACCGTCCACTACCACAGGTTACTGTACCGTCCACTACCACAGGTTACTGTACCGTCCACTACCACAGGTTACTGTACCGTCCACTACCACAGGTTACTGTACCGTCCACTACCACAGGTTACTGTACCGTCCACTACCACAGGTTACTGTACCGTCCACTACCACAGGTTACTGTACCGTCCACTACCACAGGTTACTGTACCGTCCACTACCACAGGTTACTGTACCGTCCACTACCACAGGTTACTGTACCGTCCACTACCACAGGTTACTGTACCGTCCACTACCACAGGTTACTGTACCGTCCACTACCACAGGTTACTGTACCGTCCACTACCACAGGTTACTGTACCGTCCACTACCACAGGTTACTGTACCGTCCACTACCACAGGTTACTGTACCGTCCACTACCACAGGTTACTGTACCGTCCACTACCACAGGTTACTGTACCGTCCACTACCACAGGTTACTGTACCGTCCACTACCACAGGTTACTGTACCGTCCACTACCACAGGTTACTGTACCGTCCACTACCACAGGTTACTGTACCGTCCACTACCACAGTTACTGTACCGTCCACTACCACAGGTTACTGTACCGTCCACTACCACAGGTTACTGTACCGTCCACTACCACAGGTTACTGTACCGTCCACTACCACAGGTTACTGTACCGTCCACTACCACAGGTTACTGTACCGTCCACTACCACAGGTTACTGTACCGTCCACTACCACAGGTTACTGTACCGTCCACTACCACAGGTTACTGTACCGTCCACTACCACAGGTTACTGTACCGTCCACTACCACAGGTTACTGTACCGTCCACTACCACAGGTTACTGTACCGTCCACTACCACAGGTTACTGTACCGTCCACTACCACAGGTTACTGTACCGTCCACTACCACAGGTTACTGTACCGTCCACTACCACAGGTTACTGTACCGTCCACTACCACAGGTTACTGTACCGTCCACTACCACAGGTTACTGTACCGTCCACTACCACAGGTTACTGTACCGTCCTACCACAGGTTACCACAGGTTACTGTACCGTCCACTACCACAGTTACTGTACCGTCCACTACCACAGGTTACTGTACCGTCCACTACCACAGGTTACTGTACCGTCCACTACCACAGGTTACTGTACCGTCCACTACCACAGGTTACTGTACCGTCCACTACCACAGGTTACTGTACCGTCCACTACCACAGGTTACTGTACCGTCCACTACCACAGGTTACTGTACCGTCCACTACCACAGGTTACTGTACCGTCCACTACCACAGGTTACTGTACCGTCCACTACCACAGGTTACTGTACCGTCCACTACCACAGGTTACTGTACCGTCCACTACCACAGGTTACTGTACCGTCCACTACCACAGGTTACTGTACCGTCCACTACCACAGGTTACTGTACCGTCCACTACCACAGGTTACTGTACCGTCCACTACCACAGGTTACTGTACCGTCCACTACCACAGGTTACTGTACCGTCCACTACCACAGGTTACTGTACCGTCCACTACCACAGGTTACTGTACCGTCCACTACCACAGGTTACTGTACCGTCCACTACCACAGGTTACTGTACCGTCCACTACCACAGGTTACTGTACCGTCCACTACCACAGGTTACTGTACCGTCCACTACCACAGGTTACTGTACCGTCCACTACCACAGGTTACTGTACCGTCCACTACCACAGGTTACTGTACCGTCCACTACCACAGGTTACTGTACCGTCCACTACCACAGGTTACTGTACCGTCCACTACCACAGGTTACTGTACCGTCCACTACCACAGGTTACTGTACCGTCCACTACCACAGGTTACTGTACCGTCCACTACCACAGGTTACTGTACCGTCCACTACCACAGGTTACTGTACCGTCCACTACCACAGGTTACTGTACCGTCCACTACCACAGGTTACTGTACCGTCCACTACCACAGGTTACTGTACCGTCCACTACCACAGGTTACTGTACCGTCCACTACCACAGGTTACTGTACCGTCCACTACCACAGGTTACTGTACCGTCCACTACCACAGGTTACTGTACCGTCCACTACCACAGGTTACTGTACCGTCCACTACCACAGGTTACTGTACCGTCCACTACCACAGGTTACTGTACCGTCCACTACCACAGGTTACTGTACCGTCCACTACCACAGGTTACTGTACCGTCCACTACCACAGGTTACTGTACCGTCCACTACCACAGGTTACTGTACCGTCCACTACCACAGGTTACTGTACCGTCCACTACCACAGTCCACTGTACCGTCCACTACCACAGGTTACTGTACCGTCCACTACCACAGTTACTGTACCGTCCACTACCACAGGTTACTGTACCGTCCACTACCACAGGTTACTGTACCGTCCACTACCACAGGTTACTGTACCGTCCACTACCACAGGTTACTGTACCGTCCACTACCACAGGTTACTGTACCGTCCACTACCACAGGTTACTGTACCGTCCACTACCACAGGTTACTGTACCGTCCACTACCACAGGTTACTGTACCGTCCACTACCACAGGTTACTGTACCGTCCACTACCACAGGTTACTGTACCGTCCACTACCACAGGTTACTGTACCGTCCACTACCACAGGTTACTGTACCGTCCACTACCACAGGTTACTGTACCGTCCACTACCACAGGTTACTGTACCGTCCACTACCACAGGTTACTGTACCGTCCACTACCACAGGTTACTGTACCGTCCACTACCACAGGTTACTGTACCGTCCACTACCACAGGTTACTGTACCGTCCACTACCACAGGTTACTGTACCGTCCACTACCACAGGTTACTGTACCGTCCACTACCACAGGTTACTGTACCGTCCACTACCACAGTCCACTGTACCGTCCACTACCACAGGTTACTGTACCGTCCACTACCACAGGTTACTGTACCGTCCACTACCACAGGTTACTGTACCGTCCACTACCACAGGTTACTGTACCGTCCACTACCACAGGTTATTGTACCGTCCACTACCACAGGTTACTGTACCGTCCACTACCACAGGTTACTGTACCGTCCACTACCACAGGTTACTGTACCGTCCACTACCACAGGTTACTGTACCGTCCACTACCACAGGTTACTGTACCGTCCACTACCACAGGTTACTGTACCGTCCACTACCACAGGTTACTGTACCGTCCACTACCACAGGTTACTGTACCGTCCACTACCACAGGTTACTGTACCGTCCACTACCACAGGTTACTGTACCGTCCACTACCACAGGTTACTGTACCGTCCACTACCACAGGTTACTGTACCGTCCACTACCACAGGTTACTGTACCGTCCACTACCACAGGTTACTGTACCGTCACTACCACAGGTTACTGTACCGTCCACTACCACAGGTTACTGTACCGTCCACTACCACAGGTTACTGTACCGTCCACTACCACAGGTTACTGTACCGTCCACTACCACAGGTTACTGTACCGTCCACTACCACAGGTTACTGTACCGTCCACTACCACAGGTTACTGTACCGTCCACTACCACAGGTTACTGTACCGTCCACTACCACAGGTTACTGTACCGTCCACTACCACAGGTTACTGTACCGTCCACTACCACAGGTTACTGTACCGTCCACTACCACAGGTTACTGTACCGTCCACTACCACAGGTTACTGTACCGTCCACTACCACAGGTTACTGTACCGTCCACTACCACAGGTTACTGTACCGTCCACTACCACAGGTTACTGTACCGTCCACTACCACAGGTTACTGTACCGTCCACTACCACAGGTTACTGTACCGTCCACTACCACAGGTTACTGTACCGTCCACTACCACAGGTTACTGTACCGTCCACTACCACAGGTTACTGTACCGTCCACTACCACAGGTTACTGTACCGTCCACTACCACAGGTTACTGTACCGTCCACTACCACAGGTTACTGTACCGTCCACTACCACAGGTTACTGTACCGTCCACTACCACAGGTTACTGTACCGTCCACTACCACAGGTTACTGTACCGTCCACTACCACAGGTTACTGTACCGTCCACTACCACAGGTTACTGTACCGTCCACTACCACAGGTTACTGTACCGTCCACTACCACAGGTTACTGTACCGTCCACTACCACAGGTTACTGTACCGTCCACTACCACAGGTTACTGTACCGTCCACTACCACAGGTTACTGTACCGTCCACTACCACAGGTTACTGTACCGTCCACTACCACAGGTTACTGTACCGTCCACTACCACAGGTTACTGTACCGTCCACTACCACAGGTTACTGTACCGTCCACTACCACAGGTTACTGTACCGTCCACTACCACAGGTTACTGTACCGTCCACTACCACAGGTTACTGTACCGTCCACTACCACAGGTTACTGTACCGTCCACTACCACAGGTTACTGTACCGTCCACTACCACAGGTTACTGTACCGTCCACTACCACAGGTTACTGTACCGTCCACTACCACAGGTTACTGTACCGTCCACTACCACAGGTTACTGTACCGTCCACTACCACAGGTTACTGTACCGTCCACTACCACAGGTTACTGTACCGTCCACTACCACAGGTTACTGTACCGTCCACTACCACAGGTTACTGTACCGTCCACTACCACAGGTTACTGTACCGTCCACTACCACAGGTTACTGTACCGTCCACTACCACAGGTTACTGTACCGTCCACTACCACAGGTTACTGTACCGTCCACTACCACAGGTTACTGTACCGTCCACTACCACAGGTTACTGTACCGTCCACTACCACAGGTTACTGTACCGTCCACTACCACAGGTTACTGTACCGTCCACTACCACAGGTTACTGTACCGTCCACTACCACAGGTTACTGTACCGTCCACTACCACAGGTTACTGTACCGTCCACTACCACAGGTTACTGTACCGTCCACTACCACAGGTTACTGTACCGTCCACTACCACAGGTTACTGTACCGTCCACTACCACAGGTTACTGTACCGTCCACTACCACAGGTTACTGTACCGTCCACTACCACAGGTTACTGTACCGTCCACTACCACAGTTACTGTACCGTCCACTACCACAGGTTACTGTACCGTCCACTACCACAGGTTACTGTACCGTCCACTACCACAGGTTACTGTACCGTCCACTACCACAGGTTACTGTACCGTCCACTACCACAGGTTACTGTACCGTCCACTACCACAGGTTACTGTACCGTCCACTACCACAGGTTACTGTACCGTCCACTACCACAGGTTACTGTACCGTCCACTACCACAGGTTACTGTACCGTCCACTACCACAGGTTACTGTACCGTCCACTACCACAGGTTACTGTACCGTCCACTACCACAGGTTACTGTACCGTCCACTACCACAGGTTACTGTACCGTCCACTACCACAGGTTACTGTACCGTCCACTACCACAGGTTACTGTACCGTCCACTACCACAGGTTACTGTACCGTCCACTACCACAGGTTACTGTACCGTCCACTACCACAGGTTACTGTACCGTCCACTACCACAGGTTACTGTACCGTCCACTACCACAGGTTACTGTACCGTCCACTACCACAGGTTACTGTACCGTCCACTACCACAGGTTACTGTACCGTCCACTACCACAGGTTACTGTACCGTCCACTACCACAGGTTACTGTACCGTCCACTACCACAGGTTACTGTACCGTCCACTACCACAGGTTACTGTACCGTCCACTACCACAGGTTACTGTACCGTCCACTACCACAGGTTACTGTACCGTCCACTACCACAGGTTACTGTACCGTCCACTACCACAGGTTACTGTACCGTCCACTACCACAGGTTACTGTACCGTCCACTACCACAGGTTACTGTACCGTCCACTACCACAGGTTACTGTACCGTCCACTACCACAGGTTACTGTACCGTCCACTACCACAGGTTACTGTACCGTCCACTACCACAGGTTACTGTACCGTCCACTACCACAGGTTACTGTACCGTCCACTACCACAGGTTACTGTACCGTCCACTACCACAGGTTACTGTACCGTCCACTACCACAGTCCACTGTACCGTCCACTACCACAGGTTACTGTACCGTCCACTACCACAGGTTACTGTACCGTCCACTACCACAGGTTACTGTACCGTCCACTACCACAGGTTACTGTACCGTCCACTACCACAGGTTACTGTACCGTCCACTACCACAGTCCACTGTACCGTCCACTGCCACAGGTTACTGTACCGTCCACTACCACAGTTACTGTACCGTCCACTACCACAGGTTACTGTACCGTCCACTACCACAGGTTACTGTACCGTCCACTACCACAGGTTACTGTACCGTCCACTACCACAGGTTACTGTACCGTCCACTACCACAGGTTACTGTACCGTCCACTACCACAGGTTACTGTACCGTCCACTACCACAGGTTACTGTACCGTCCACTACCACAGTCCACTGTACCGTCCACTACCACAGGTTACTGTACCGTCCACTACCACAGTCCACTGTACCGTCCACTGCCACAGGTTACTGTACCGTCACTACCACAGGTTACTGTACCGTCCACTACCACAGGTTACTGTACCGTCCACTACCACAGGTTACTGTACCGTCCACTACCACAGGTTACTGTACCGTCCACTACCACAGGTTACTGTACCGTCCACTACCACAGGTTACTGTACCGTCCACTACCACAGGTTACTGTACCGTCCACTACCACAGGTTACTGTACCGTCCACTACCACAGGTTACTGTACCGTCCACTACCACAGGTTACTGTACCGTCCACTACCACAGGTTACTGTACCGTCCACTACCACAGGTTACTGTACCGTCCACTACCACAGGTTACTGTACCGTCCACTACCACAGGTTACTGTACCGTCACTACCACAGGTTACTGTACCGTCCACTACCACAGGTTACTGTACCGTCCACTACCACAGGTTACTGTACCGTCCACTACCACAGGTTACTGTACCGTCCACTACCACAGGTTACTGTACCGTCCACTACCACAGGTTACTGTACCGTCCACTACCACAGGTTACTGTACCGTCCACTACCACAGGTTACTGTACCGTCCACTACCACAGTCCACTGTACCGTCCACTACCACAGGTTACTGTACCGTCCACTACCACAGGTTACTGTACCGTCCACTACCACAGGTTACTGTACCGTCCACTACCACAGTCCACTGTACCGTCCACTACCACAGGTTACTGTACCGTCCACTACCACAGTCCACTGTACCGTCCACTACCACAGGTTACTGTACCGTCCACTACCACAGGTTACTGTACCGTCCACTACCACAGGTTACTGTACCGTCCACTACCACAGGTTACTGTACCGTCCACTACCACAGGTTACTGTACCGTCCACTACCACAGGTTACTGTACCGTCCACTACCACAGGTTACTGTACCGTCCACTACCACAGGTTACTGTACCGTCCACTACCACAGGTTACTGTACCGTCCACTACCACAGGTTACTGTACCGTCCACTACCACAGGTTACTGTACCGTCCACTACCACAGGTTACTGTACCGTCCACTACCACAGGTTACTGTACCGTCCACTACCACAGGTTACTGTACCGTCCACTACCACAGGTTACTGTACCGTCCACTACCACAGGTTACTGTACCGTCCACTACCACAGGTTACTGTACCGTCCACTACCACAGGTTACTGTACCGTCCACTACCACAGGTTACTGTACCGTCCACTACCACAGGTTACTGTACCGTCCACTACCACAGGTTACTGTACCGTCCACTACCACAGGTTACTGTACCGTCCACTACCACAGGTTACTGTACCGTCCACTACCACAGGTTACTGTACCGTCCACTACCACAGGTTACTGTACCGTCCACTACCACAGGTTACTGTACCGTCCACTACCACAGGTTACTGTACCGTCCACTACCACAGGTTACTGTACCGTCCACTACCACAGGTTACTGTACCGTCCACTACCACAGGTTACTGTACCGTCCACTACCACAGGTTACTGTACCGTCCACTACCACAGGTTACTGTACCGTCCACTACCACAGGTTACTGTACCGTCCACTACCACAGGTTACTGTACCGTCCACTACCACAGGTTACTGTACCGTCCACTACCACAGGTTACTGTACCGTCCACTACCACAGGTTACTGTACCGTCCACTACCACAGGTTACTGTACCGTCCACTACCACAGGTTACTGTACCGTCCACTACCACAGGTTACTGTACCGTCCACTACCACAGGTTACTGTACCGTCCACTACCACAGGTTACTGTACCGTCCACTACCACAGGTTACTGTACCGTCCACTACCACAGGTTACTGTACCGTCCACTACCACAGGTTACTGTACCGTCCACTACCACAGGTTACTGTACCGTCCACTACCACAGGTTACTGTACCGTCCACTACCACAGGTTACTGTACCGTCCACTACCACAGGTTACTGTACCGTCCACTACCACAGGTTACTGTACCGTCCACTACCACAGGTTACTGTACCGTCCACTACCACAGGTTACTGTACCGTCCACTACCACAGGTTACTGTACCGTCCACTACCACAGGTTACTGTACCGTCCACTACCACAGGTTACTGTACCGTCCACTACCACAGGTTACTGTACCGTCCACTACCACAGGTTACTGTACCGTCCACTACCACAGGTTACTGTACCGTCCACTACCACAGGTTACTGTACCGTCCACTACCACAGGTTACTGTACCGTCCACTACCACAGGTTACTGTACCGTCCACTACCACAGGTTACTGTACCGTCCACTACCACAGGTTACTGTACCGTCCACTACCACAGGTTACTGTACCGTCCACTACCACAGGTTACTGTACCGTCCACTACCACAGGTTACTGTACCGTCCACTACCACAGGTTACTGTACCGTCCACTACCACAGGTTACTGTACCGTCCACTACCACAGGTTACTGTACCGTCCACTACCACAGTTACTGTACCGTCCACTACCACAGGTTACTGTACCGTCCACTACCACAGGTTACTGTACCGTCCACTACCACAGGTTACTGTACCGTCCACTACCACAGGTTACTGTACCGTCCACTACCACAGGTTACTGTACCGTCCACTACCACAGGTTACTGTACCGTCCACTACCACAGGTTACTGTACCGTCCACTACCACAGGTTACTGTACCGTCCACTACCACAGGTTACTGTACCGTCCACTACCACAGGTTACTGTACCGTCCACTACCACAGGTTACTGTACCGTCCACTACCACAGGTTACTGTACCGTCCACTACCACAGGTTACTGTACCGTCCACTACCACAGGTTACTGTACCGTCCACTACCACAGGTTACTGTACCGTCCACTACCACAGGTTACTGTACCGTCCACTACCACAGGTTACTGTACCGTCCACTACCACAGGTTACTGTACCGTCCACTACCACAGGTTACTGTACCGTCCACTACCACAGGTTACTGTACCGTCCACTACCACAGGTTACTGTACCGTCCACTACCACAGGTTACTGTACCGTCCACTACCACAGGTTACTGTACCGTCCACTACCACAGGTTACTGTACCGTCCACTACCACAGGTTACTGTACCGTCCACTACCACAGGTTACTGTACCGTCCACTACCACAGGTTACTGTACCGTCCACTACCACAGGTTACTGTACCGTCCACTACCACAGGTTACTGTACCGTCCACTACCACAGGTTACTGTACCGTCCACTACCACAGGTTACTGTACCGTCCACTACCACAGGTTACTGTACCGTCCACTACCACAGGTTACTGTACCGTCCACTACCACAGGTTACTGTACCGTCCACTACCACAGGTTACTGTACCGTCCACTACCACAGGTTACTGTACCGTCCACTACCACAGGTTACTGTACCGTCCACTACCACAGGTTACTGTACCGTCCACTACCACAGGTTACTGTACCGTCCACTACCACAGGTTACTGTACCGTCCACTACCACAGGTTACTGTACCGTCCACTACCACAGGTTACTGTACCGTCCACTACCACAGGTTACTGTACCGTCCACTACCACAGGTTACTGTACCGTCCACTACCACAGGTTACTGTACCGTCCACTACCACAGGTTACTGTACCGTCCACTACCACAGGTTACTGTACCGTCCACTACCACAGGTTACTGTACCGTCCACTACCACAGGTTACTGTACCGTCCACTACCACAGGTTACTGTACCGTCCACTACCACAGGTTACTGTACCGTCCACTACCACAGGTTACTGTACCGTCCACTACCACAGGTTACTGTACCGTCCACTACCACAGGTTACTGTACCGTCCACTACCACAGGTTACTGTACCGTCCACTACCACAGGTTACTGTACCGTCCACTACCACAGTTACTGTACCGTCCACTACCACAGGTTACTGTACCGTCCACTACCACAGTTACTGTACCGTCCACTACCACAGTCCACTGTACCGTCCACTACCACAGGTTACTGTACCGTCCACTACCACAGGTTACTGTACCGTCCACTACCACAGGTTACTGTACCGTCCACTACCACAGTCCACTGTACCGTCCACTGCCACAGGTTACTGTACCGTCCACTACCACAGTCCACTGTACCGTCCACTACCACAGGTTACTGTACCGTCCACTACCACAGGTTACTGTACTGTCACTACCATAGGTTACTGTACCGTCCACTGCCACAGGTTACTGTACCGTCACTACCACAGGTTACTGTACCGTCCACTGCCACAGGTTACTGTACCGTCCACTACCACAGGTTACTGTACCGTCCACTACCACAGGTTACTGTACCGTCACCACCACAGGTTACTGTACCGTCCACTACCACAGGTTACTGTACCGTCACTACCACAGGTTACTGTACCGTCCACTACCACAGGTTACTGTACCGTCCACTACCACAGGTTACTGTACCGTCCACTACCACAGTCCACTGTACCGTCCACTGCCACAGGTTACTGTACCGTCCACTACCACAGTCCACTGTAAAGTCCAATGCCACAGGTTACTGTACCGTCACTACCACAGGTTACTGTACCGTTCACTACCACAGGTTACTGTACCGTCCACTGCCACAGGGTACTGTACCGTCCACTACCACAGGTTACTGTACCGTCCACTACCACAGGTTACTGTACCGTCCACTACCACAGGTTACTGTACCGTCACTACCACAGGTTACTGTACCGTCCACTACCACAGGTTACTGTACCGTCCACTACCACAGGTTACTGTACCGTCCACTGCCACAGGTTACTGTACCGTCCACTACCACAGTCCACTGTACCGTCCACTGCCACAGGTTACCGTACCGTCCACTACCATAGGTTACTGTACCGTCCACTACCACAGTCTACTGTACAGTCCACTACCACAGGTTACTGTACCGTCCACTACCACAGGTTACTGTACCGTCACTACCACAGGTTACTGTACAGTCCACTACCACAGGTTACTGTACCGTCCACTACCACAAGTTACCGCACCGTCCACTTCCACCGGTTACTGTACCGTCCACTACCACAGGTTACTGTACCGTCCACTACCACAGGTTACTGTACCGTCCACTACCACAGGTTACTGTACCGTCCACTACCACAGGTTACTGTACCGTCACTACCACAGGTTACTGTACCGTCCGCTACCACAGGTTAGTGTACCGTCCACTACCACAGGTTACTGTACCGTCCACTGCCACAGGTTACTGTACCGTCCACTTCCACAGTCCACTGTACCGTCCACTGCCACAGGTTACTGTACCGTCGACTACCACAGGTTACTGTACCGTCCACTACCACAGTCCACTGTACAGTCCACTACCACAGGTTACTGTACCGTCCACTACCACAGGTTACTGTACCGTCACTACCACAGGTTACTGTACAGTCCACTACCACAGGTTACTTTACCGTCCTCTACCACAGGTTACTGTACCGTCCACTACCACAGGTTACTGTACCGTCACTACCACAGGTTACTGTACCATCCACTACTACAGGTTACTGTACCGACCACTACCACAGGTTACTGTACCGTCCACTACCACAGGTTAGTGTACCGTCCACTACCACAGGTTACTGTACCGTCCACTACCACAGGTTACTGTACCGTCCACTACCACAGGTTACTGTACCGTCCACTACCACAGTCCACTGTACCGTTCACTGCCACAGGTTACTGTACCGTCCACTACCACAGTCCACTGTACCGTCCACTGCCACAGGTTACTGTACCGTCACTACCACAGGTTACTGTACCGTTCACTACCACAGGTTACTGTACCGTCCACTGCCACAGGGTACTGTACCGTCCAATACCACAGGTTACTGTACCGTCCACTACCACAGGTTACTGTACCGTCCACTACCACAGGTTACTGTACCGTCCACTTCCACAGGTTACTGTACCGTCCACTACCACAGGTTACTGTACCGTCCACTACCACAGATTACTGTACCGTCCACTACCACAGGTTACTGTACCGTCCACTACCACAGTCCACTGTACAGTCCACTACCACAGGTTACTGTACCGTCCACTACCACAGGTTACTGTACCGTCACTACCACAGGTTACTGTACAGTCCACTACCACAGGTTACTTTACCGTCCTCTACCACAGGTTACTGTACCGTCCACTACCACAGGTTACTGTACCGTCACTACCACAGGTTACTGTACCTTCCACTACTACAGGTTACTGTACCGACCACTACCACAGGTTACTGTACCGTCCACTACCACAGGTTAGTGTACCGTCCACTACCACAGGTTACTGTACCGTCCACTACCACAGGTTACTGTACCGTCCACTACCACAGGTTACTGTACCGTCCACTACCACAGTCCACTGTACCGTCCACTGCCACAGGTTACTGTACCGTCACTACCACAGATTACTGTACCGTTCACTACCACAGGTTACTGTACCGTCCACTGCCACAGGGTACTGTACCGTCCACTACCACAGGTTACTGTACCGTCCACTGCCACAGGTTACTGTACCGTCCACTACCACAGGTTACTGTACCGTCCACTTCCACAGGTTACTGTACCGTCACTACCACAGGTTACTGTACCGTCCACTACCACAGGTTACTGTACCGTCCACTACCACAGGTTACTGTACCGTCCACTGCCACAGGTTACTGTACCGTCCACTACCACAGTCCACTGTACAGTCCACTACCACAGGTTACTGTACCGTCACCTACCACAGGTTACTGTACCGTCACTACCACAGGTTACTGTACAGTCCACTACCACAGGTTACTGTACCGTCCACTACCACAGGTTACTGCACCGTCCACTACCATCGGTTACTGTACCGTCCACTACCACAGGTTACTGTACCGTCCACTACCACAGGTTACTGTACCGTCCACTACCACAAGTTACTGTACCGTCCACTACCACAGTCCACTGTACCGTCCACTGCCACAGGTTACTGTACCGTCCACTACCACAGTCCACTGTACCGTCCACTGCCACAGTTTACTGTACCGTCCACTACCACAGTCCACTGTACCGTCCACTACCACAGGTTACTGTACCGTCCACTACCACAGTCCACTGTACCGTCCACTGCCACAGGATACTGTACCGTTCACTACCACAGTCCACTATACCGTCCACTGCCACAGGTTACTGTACCGTCCACTACCACAGTCCACTGTACCGTCCACTACCACAGGTTACTGTACCGTCCACTAACACAGGCTACTGTACTGTCACTACCATAGGTTACTGTACCGTCCACTGCCACAGGTTACTGTACCGTCACTACCACAGGTTACTGTACCGTCCACTGCCACAGGTTACTGTACCGTCCACTACCACAGGATACTGTACCGTCACTACCACATGTTACTGTATCGTCACCACCACAGGTTACTGTACCGTCCACTACCACAGGTTACTGTACCGTCACTACCATAGGTTTCTTTACAGTCCACTCCCACAGGTTACTGTACCGTCCACTACCACAGGTTACTGTACCGTCCACTACCACAGTCCACTGTACCGTCCACTGCCACAGGTTACTGTACCGTCCACTACCACAGTCCACTGTAAAGTCCAATGCCACAGGTTACTGTACCGTCACTACCACAGGTTACTGTACCGTTCACTACCACAGGTTACTGTACCGTCCACTGCCACAGGGTACTGTACCGTCCACTACCACAGGTTACTGTACCGTCCACTACCACAGGTTACTGTACCGTCCACTACCACAGGTTACTGTACCGTCACTACCACAGGTTACTGTACCGTCCACTACCACAGGTTACTGTACCGTCCACTACCACAGGTTACTGTACCGTCCACTGCCACAGGTTACTGTACCGTCCACTACCACAGTCCACTGTACCGTCCACTGCCACAGGTTACTGTACCGTCCACTACCATAGGTTACTGTACCGTCCACTACCACAGTCTACTGTACAGTCCACTACCACAGGTTACTGTACCGTCCACTACCACAGGTTACTGTACCGTCACTACCACAGGTTACTGTACAGTCCACTACCACAGGTTACTGTACCGTCCACTACCACAAGTTACTGCACCGTCCACTTCCACCGGTTACTGTACCGTCCACTACCACAGGTTACTGTACCGTCCACTACCACAGGTTACTGTACCGTCCACTACCACAGGTTACTGTACCGTCCACTACCACAGTCCACTGTACCGTCCACTGCCACAGGTTACTGTACCGTCCACTACCACAGTCCACTGTACCGTCCACTGCCACAGGTTACTGTACCGTCCACTACCACAGTCCACTGTACCGTCCACTACCACAGGTTACTGTACCGCCCACTACCACAGTCCACTGTACCGTCCACTGCCACTGGTTACTGTACCGTCCACTACCACAGTCCACTGTACCGTCCACTGCCACAGGTTACTGTACCGTCCACTACCACAGTCCACTGTACCGTCCACTACCACAGGTTATTGTACCGTCCACTACCACAGGTTATTGTACTGTCACTACCATAGGCTACTGTACCGTCCACTGCCACAGGTTACTGTACCTTCACTACCACAGGTTACTGTACCGTCCACTGCCACAGGTTACTGTACCGTCCACTACCACAGGTTACTGTACCGTCACTACCACATGTTACTGTACCGTCATCACCACAGGTTACTGTACCGTCACTACCATAGGTTACTTTACAGTCCACTACCACAGGTTACTGTACCGTCCACTACCCCAGGTTACTGTACTGTCCACTACCACAGGTTACTGTACCGTCCACTACCACAGGTTACTGTACCGTCACTACCACAGGTTACTGTACAGTCCACCACCACAGGTTACTGTACCGTCCACTACCACAGGTTACTGTACCGTCCACTACCACAGGTTACTGTACCGTCCACTACCACAGGTTACTGTACCGTCCCTACCACAGGTTACTGTACCGTCCACTACCACAGGTTACTGTACCGTCCACTACCACAGGTTACTGTACCGTCACTACCACAGGTTACTGTACCGTCCACTACAGGTTACTGTACCGTCCACTACCACAGGTTACTGTACCGTCCACTACCACAGGTTACTGTACCGTCCACTACCACAGTCCACTGTACCGTCCACTGCCACAGGTTACTGTACCGTCCATTACCACAGTCCACTGTACCGTCCACTGCAACAGATTACTGTACCGTGCACTACCACAGTCCACTGTACCGTCCACTGCTACAGGTTACTGTACAGTCCACTACCACAGTCCACTGTACCGTCCACTGCCACAGGTTACTGTACCGTCACTACCACAGGTTACTGTACCGTTCATTACCACAGGTTACTGTACCGTCCACTGCCACAGGGTACTGTACCGTCCACTACCACAGGTTACTGTACCGTCCACTACCACAGGTTACTGTACCGTCCACTACCACAGGTTACTGTACCGTCACTACCACAGGTTACTGTACCGTCCACTATCACAGGTTAGTGTACCGTCCACTACCACAGGTTACTGTACCGTCCACTGCCACAGGTTACTGTACCGTCCACTTCCACAGTCCACTGTACCGTCCACTGCCACAGGTTACTGTACCGTCGACTACCACAGGTTACTGTACCGTCCACTACCACAGTCCACTGTACCGTCCACTACCACAGGTTACTGTACCGTCCACTACCACAGGTTACTGTACCGTCCACTACCACAGGTTACTGTACCGTCCCTACCACAGGTTACTGTACCGTCCACTACCACAGGTTACTGTACCGTCCACTACCACAGGTTACTGTACCGTCACTACCACAGGTTACTGTACCGTCCACTACAGGTTACTGTACCGTCCACTACCACAGGTTACTGTACCGTCCACTACCACAGGTTACTGTACCGTCCACTACCACAGTCCACTGTACCGTCCACTGCCACAGGTTACTGTACCGTCCATTACCACAGTCCACTGTACCGTCCACTGCCACAGATTACTGTACCGTCCACTACCACAGTCCACTGTACCGTCCACTGCTACAGGTTACTGTACCGTCCACTACCACAGTCCACTGTACCGTCCACTGCCACAGGTTACTGTACCGTCACTACCACAGGTTACTGTACCGTTCACTACCACAGGTTACTGTACCGTCCACTGCCACAGGGTACTGTACCGTCCACTACCACAGGTTACTGTACCGTCCACTACCACAGGTTACTGTACCGTCCACTACCACAGGTTACTGTACCGTCACTACCACAGGTTACTGTACCGTCCACTATCACAGGTTAGTGTACCGTCCACTACCACAGGTTACTGTACCGTCCACTGCCACAGGTTACTGTACCGTCCACTTCCACAGTCCACTGTACCGTCCACTGCCACAGGTTACTGTACCGTCGACTACCACAGGTTACTGTACCGTCCACTACCACAGTCCACTGTACAGTCCACTACCACAGGTTACTGTACCTTCCACTACCACAGGTTACTGTACCGTCACTACCACAGGTTACTGTACAGTCCACTACCACAGGTTACTTTACCGTCCTCTACCACAGGTTACTGTACCGTCCACTACCACAGGTTACTGTACCGTCACTACCACAGGTTACTGTACCGTCCACTACCACAGGTTAGTGTACCGTCCACTACCACAGGTTACTGTACCGTCCACTACTACAGGTTACTGTACCGTCCACTACCACAGGTTACTGTACCGTCCACTACCACAGTCCACTGTACCGTCCACTGCCACAGGTTACTGTACCGTCCACTACCACTGTCCACTGTACCGTCCACTGCCACAAGTTACTGTACCGTCACTACCACAGGTTACTGTACCGTTCACTACCACAGGTTACTGTACCGTCCACTGCCACAGGGTACTGTACCGTCCACTACCACAGGTTACTGTACCGTCCACTACCACAGTGTGTTAGGACGGTGGTGCGAGCAGGAGCACATGCGTCGGTGTGTGTTAGGACGGTGGTGCGAGCAGGAGCACATGCGTCGGTGTGTGTTAGGACGGTGGTGCGAGCAGGAGCACATGCGTTGGGTGTGTGTTAGGACGGTGGTGCGAGCAGGAGCACATGCGTTGGGTGTGTGTTAGGACGGTGGTGCGAGCAGGAGCACATGCGTCGGTGTGTGTTAGGACGGTGGTGCGAGCAGGAGCACATGCGTCGGTGGACGGTGGTGCGAGCAGGAGCACATGCGTTGGGTGTGTGCTAGGACGGTGGTGCGAGCAGGAGCACATGCGTTGGAGGACGGTGGTGCGAGCAGGAGCACATGCGTCGGTGTGTGTTAGGACGGTGGTGCGAGCAGGAGCACATGCGTCGGTGTGTGTTAGGACGGTGGTGCGAGCAGGAGCACATGCGTTGGGTGTGTGTTAGGACGGTGGTGCGAGCAGGAGCACATGCGTTGGGTGTGTGTTAGGACGGTGGTGCGAGCAGGAGCACATGCGTTGGGTGTGTGTTAGGACGGTGGTGCGAGCAGGAGCACATGCGTCGGTGTGTGTTAGGACGGTGGTGCGAGCAGGAGCACATGCGTCGGTGTGTGTTAGGACGGTGGTGCGAGCAGGAGCACATGCGTTGGGTGTGTGTTAGGACGGTGGTGCGAGCAGGAGCACATGCGTTGGGTGTGTGTTAGGACGGTGGTGCGAGCAGGAGCACATGCGTCGGTGTGTGTTAGGACGGTGGTGCGAGCAGGAGCACATGCGTCGGTGTGTGTACGGACGGTGGTGCGAGCAGGAGCACATGCGTTGGGTGTGTGCTAGGACGGTGGTGCGAGCAGGAGCACATGCGTTGGGTGTGTGTTAGGACGGTGGTGCGAGCAGGAGCACATGCGTCGGTGTGTGTTAGGACGGTGGTGCGAGCAGGAGCACATGCGTCGGTGTGTGTTAGGACGGTGGTGCGAGCAGGAGCACATGCGTTGGGTGTGTGTTAGGACGGTGGTGCGAGCAGGAGCACATGCGTTGGGTGTGTGTTAGGACGGTGGTGCGAGCAGGAGCACATGCGTTGGGTGTGTGTTAGGACGGTGGTGCGAGCAGGAGCACATGCGTTGGGTGTGTGTTAGGATGGTGGTGCGAGCAGGAGCACATGCGTTGGGTGTGTGTTAGGACGGTGGTGCGAGCAGGAGCACATGCGTTGGGTGTGTGTTAGGACG
Source organism: Procambarus clarkii (assembly GCF_020424385.1). Taxonomy (NCBI): domain Eukaryota; kingdom Metazoa; phylum Arthropoda; class Malacostraca; order Decapoda; family Cambaridae; genus Procambarus; species Procambarus clarkii. The sequence goes on along the minus strand of NW_025552696.1, from coordinate 34,815 downwards.
GTGGTGCGAGCAGGAGCACATGCGTTGGGTGTGTGTTAGGACGGTGGTGCGAGCAGGAGCACATGCGTTGGGTGTGTGTTAGGACGGTGGTGCGAGCAGGAGCACATGCGTTGGGTGTGTGTTATAATGGTGGTGCCAGCAAGAGCACATGCGTCGGGGCCCAAATGCTCCTCAGCATCGCTGGTAATAATAATGTGATCAAAACCTCAGTATGACTAACTAACCTTCAAATACGTGTCTAGGGAAAGTAAACAAAATCACAAAAAAAAGAACCAGTTTACTGGGGCATATAAAATAAGGCACCGGAAAACAAAAATGGAAAGACTAAGTTATCTACAACTGAAGCTGACCTTCAAAAATAAAAATGATTCTGACCTTCAAATAAAACAAGAACAAGATCACCTGGCTTGAGACATCTAGCCTTCACCCTGAACTTCTTATCATTGTGTTGCTTCATCTTAAATTGTGACTCCTTCGTATGTCTTCATATGTTCACTAGCCACGTCTTGATATTTCTTCAACTTTGACTGATTCTCGCTCAGCAGACGACTTCCTTCAGTGAGCTAAACGTTTCCCATCAGTCTCTCATGCAGCAACTGGATCGGACCTCTCACTCAGACCGAAAACTAATTGAGAAGGAAAACCCCCCAACGAATCCTGTAAACCATTTCGAGCTGCAAATAATACATATGGTAAGTTCCCATCCCAATTAGGTCCAGAGCCTTCACCATCAGTCTGCAACATCTCCTTCAGTGTCTCGTGAAATCATTCCAGAACGTCTTGACTCTGGGGGTGGTATATGCTGGATTTCTGATGCTTTATATGGTACCTTCTACATAATGTCATAATGTGAACTACAGTTGGAACTCAGCTAAACAAAAATTACTCCCGTTGTCAGACTGAATCACGCAAGGCAGTCCAAACAAGGTGAACAATTTTACAAGGTGATGGATGACTGTCTTAATCCGGATAATACTTACTGGGTACGCTTCCGGGAATCTTGTATTAGCACATATAAGAGTTACCATATAGACATGACCTGACTTGGCCCGACTTAAAGGGCCTACACAAACTACTAAGATGTGGGATAAAGGTTCACTAGGAACTACAGTTGGATGGAAGGAAGCTCAAGGTACAGTTTGGTTGGCTTTACCCACCACTTGACAGGTTACACACTGTCTACAATATCTGATAATATCTTTTTAAGTTTGGGCCAATAAAAGTACTTTGTTACCTGAAATAACATACCACTGTTCCCTTGGTGATCACTTAAAAGATCGTCATGAACAACTGCGAGGACTTGTTCTAGGTATACTTTGGGGGACTACAAGCTGGGTAACACTTTCACAATCCTTTGAAGAGGGTGATATATTAGATCTCCATCGTCTCATCAGCACCTGATCATGGAAGAAGTATCCAATATCATCTGCCAAAGCATCCCTCTCAGGAACAGCTTCAGAAAAACATACATACAAACTAGAGTCACTCTTTTGAAGTTGGGCCAAAGTGTGGGATTCAACATCAGGAGGGAGAGGTAGTAGCAGGGGGGGGGGGTATAACTTATAACTTCATTACATGGCAACACTTCCTCAACTGCATTAACCTCGTCCAAGTAGGATTATAAAGTATCTGCTAAGTCGATTTCCGGTTCTATCATTGGAGGTTTTCCAGCCATCCATCCAGTTGTAGGTTTAGAATCATCTAACTTGGGCTTAGCGTCTTGAGATCTGGTGAAGGCATGTGCTGGATACACTATGGGAGTAATCTCACTCACTTAAAAAACAACTCGACCCGGATTTGCAACCTTTATGGGGAGATGACTGTTTCTCAAGTTACAAGCAATGTAACCCTTGGATGATATCGACTCCGGGTATTGGCAAAGTATCACAAACACCTACAATACTCAAACCAGGTATAAGAGGACTAAATGAACACTCGCATAAGTAGAACACGTTGAACTACTCCTACGATACCCCGTATAAGCATTACTTCTTTCAGGTCAATTTTCTTGAGCAGGGACAACAAACGAGAAGTAATTAAAGTTTGTGCTGCTCTAGTGTCTCTGAACATGACTACAGGAACCCACTTATCCACCAACCCGTTCTCGCAAATTCGTAAAGTCAATATTGACTTATTAACTACGTGCATAGGTGATATACTAAACATAATAGATACCCTTAAAAAGATTCATAGAAAACACTGACCTTACCTAACCTTGTTAGTATCTTAAGATAAGCATCTTATTGCTTCGTAATTACAATTATTACCTAACCTATAATAGGTATAGGTTAAGTAATAATTGTAATTACGAAGTAATAAGATGCTTATCTTAAGATACTAACAAGGTTAGGTAAGGTCGGTGTTTTCTATGAATCTTTTTAAGGGTATCTATTATGTTTAGTATATCACCTATGCACGTAGTTAATAAGTCAATATTGACTTTACGAATTTGCGAGAACGGGTTGTATCCACAACTGCAACCATTTTAGCCTTAATCATAAACGGGGCGAAACCAGCGAGCTACTGTGGCGTGCCCTTACACAAAATCTCAGAATTATGATCCCCTTGCCTTCTTTTACTCACATTCAAGGCATTAGGTCTTAATTCTGGATGCAATTGGAAACAATAATGGACAACATGTCCTTTTTCTGGCAATAACTACAATCTTTAACATCAGACGAACTGTTCGAACATGATGTGGCTCGACTAGGATTAACAATACTCTTCGATCTAGTAGATACCCGGTTTGCCCTGGCACTATGAGCAAATCTGACATTATGGTGACTAGTCGGTGGCTTATCAGAACAATACTGCCTAGAAGTGAATGGTTTAGGTGCCATATTATGATTATGGTACGGTAACATGTTCATCCGCCATATTATGATTACGGTACGGTAACATGTTCATCCGCCAGCATAGCTAATTCATAAACATCCTTATATAAACGTTTGCCTGTTGCTAATACCATAGTCAATTTATCAGGCAGACAAGACAATAATTCTTCTATCAATATAAGCTGTTTAGGAGAGACAAAATCATGAATGTTAATAGTATTTAGTCACCGGTCAAAGATAGACTCTTTTATTCGAGCAAAATTTGTGACTGTTTGATCAGGTGAATGCTTTAAACATCTAAACTGTTGTCATAGTGTCTCTGCATTTAGTTCGTATGCTTGCACGATCCTTTTCCTTACTGTTGGGTAATGAAAACAATTTTCAAATGGTAACGAAGCAAAGATTTCCTGGGCTTTCCCTTTCAACTGGCCTTGCATTATGGCCACCCAAGAGTCCTCTGGGAATTTTAAACTAGTAGCTAATATGCGAAGTTCAGAAAAAATAATTCGTGGTCCTTCTCATTAAACTGGGGTAGATCAAACCCTCGAGGAAAATAAATGCCACTACCTGAACCTCTACGGGAAGAACCCTTACCAGTAGATGCTGCAGCTTCGAGCTTTTTATCTTCTAGCCTAATTTGGGCCTCAGACATCTGCTGTTTAATTATTGACAGTTTAGTTTCTTGTTCTCCCCTGAGTCTTGTTGCCTCTAACTCAGCTTCTTTCCTCTTAGTTTCTTCTTCATACTTAAATTTCTCAAGCTCAATTTCCCTAAACTGAAGTTCTAATTCCTACCTTCTAATTCTAGCGGCATTCTGAGTCTCATCAGGGTATGCTTCTAACATTTCATCGTCTATCATACCATCTTCTACTAGATGAAACAAAATATGGTTCTCAATTATTTGTATTTAGTCATTCTAGGTGCAACAACTAGTTCTAGGACCTTACCCCTACAAATAAGAACCGATTTAGTCAAGATCTTAATTTTCTCAACTGATGGATTTTGCAAAATCTCTTTAAGTTCTTGCTCCATCTTTCCAACTGATCACCAAGACACTTTCGAAAAATATTATTTCTATTAAAATTGGAAAATACTACAACAGCATGAACCCCCAAACATACAAGACACTGACACTTACCTCTGTCGTGCAGCATCGGCAAGTGCAGTATTGGACAGTATCCTTTACTAATTTCAGTCAGGACTGCACACTGACTCATATGCGGAGACACTAGGATGCTAGGCGTCTTTAGCAAAAAATGATACCGCACATTTACTTCAATAGACACAACAACTAGAAAAATAATAACGGATCACTACTAGCCATGTCACATAAAACAACAGGATGTCACTCATGATCCTGTTCAAATAGTAAACTGAAATTGAGGTACACAATACAATAATCCTAACACCAGGATTTTAACAATAATGATCCTGAACACTGGATTGGCATAATAATGATTCCTGAACAGCAGGGGATCATTTTACTCGTCAACAATGATCCCGGACGGGGCCCCATTTTCCTGTCATCCCCAATGCTCCACAGCATAGCTGGTAATAATAATGTGATAAAAAACTCAGTATGACAAACTGGCCTTCAAATACAGTCTAGAGGAAGTAAATAAAATCACTAAAAAAGAACCAGTTCACTGCAGCATATAAAATAAGGCACCGGAAAAAGGACTAAGTTCTCTACAACTGATACTATTTCACTTCAATAAAGTTTTACTCAACACTTCAAGATCATGAGTCATCAAGCACTGTACTGCAAACTCATTGGAATCATCATTATACACTGTATTGCAAACTAATTGAAATCATCATCATACACTTTACTGCAAACTCTTTGGAATCATCATGATACACTCTATTGTAAAGTATCTGGAATAATCATCATACACTGTACTGCACACCCTCTGTCAGTAGGGTCTATCCTAGTGCAGTGGTACAAAATCTCTAGCATGCTTCAAATCAAAGTATTGTACAAAATTACAGAATGGTGGTGGCACAAAATATCACTAGTGGGGTAAGGAAGCAATATAATTCAGTCACTTAATGTCTTCAGAATTCCACCACATAAACCATGCAAGAAATATCACCTACCACCTGTCAAAATGGTGCATATAGGCTGACTGAGCCATAACACATCAATAAAGGTACATATTATATTTTACAAGGGCACAGGATCCTATAAAAGCCACACAATTGAGGGCGCAATGCACCGCGACCTCTCTTCTGAATTTCCAACTGAGCAGTGAACTCATGGCGTCCGGGAAGCCCCAGGAGACACTTTATCCAACTCTACAAAATACCTGTGACAGCTCTTTCAAATATCTCTATCTCAGAACATGACATTTACATGCAATTAATCCTTAAACATGACTATAAATAACATAGTATGGTACAATACATTTCCCAAGAAAGTAACAAAGCATTCAGTGACACAAGTGATACTCTATTTATATATATATTCGAAGATCAAACAACATTTCATATCTATGAGACTTGGCACCATTGACTGGAGCTGGTATGCAAGGGGAAGGGGGAGTGGGGGGGGGGGGTAATTCATCTATTGTCCGTACCTCCTCTGTCGTCCTCATACTTCGGTTCGTCGCCCTCATGCTTCAGCCTGTCTCCATCACACTTCAGTCTCTCATCATCATACTTTACTCTCTCGTCTTTATACTTTACTCTGTCGCCTTCATTGACGATCTTTTCTCTAATCTCCTCAGTTATCTGTAACTTCATCTTCTTCGTCTCCATCGAACCTTTGGCTTTCTTCTTCTCCCCCATGCTTGCATTATCGTCTTCCTCTTCTCCTGTTCTGCTCTGCCACACAACTCCAATTCTTCTCATTCAACTTTTTCTCGTTCCCTCAAAGCTTTCTCAAGTACAGTCCTACACTCGGATGTATCCAATCGTACTTGTTACTCTCCCTTTTCTAGAGTGCTCGTAAGCATCTCTCCACACATATTATCTCTTCTCATTTCCCCTTTATGGCTATCAATCCTCTTCACTATCTCTCTTTCGTGCTTCCCGGGAGATGTGTCAACTTCTGACAGAAGTTGCAACTCAACTTCATCATCTCAACACTTCTGTTCCTGTAGAACACTTGCCACTCTACTCTCGTCCTCAGTCTGTCCACATTCTTCTTCACCTCTGTTCAACACATTTATCTCAACATTCTGACTCTCGAATTCAACAGGCTGGGCTCCAACTAGATCCACTCTGTCCACATTATTCCTCCCCGGCAGGATCACCTTATCTTCTGACCTCCCCCCACCCTCATTTTCATGAGCTGGACCATCACCAAACAGCCACACTATCTCCACGTCGATATCTTCACTCAGTGGAGTAGATACCATCACATCTTCTCCAGTGTCTACCGCGTCGGCCACCCCTGCTCTCGTCACTACAGAGGCAGGGTATACTATAACTTGGCTGTCCTCTGACTCATCCTCTAGTCAGGTCTACTCAATCAGGTGTCCCATCAGTGCCATGGCCCTTCTGGCACAGCTTCTGCTATGAGCTTCGGCAAAACCTTTGACTTGTACAAGTCATTACCCAGGATCACTTGGATTCCTTGAACAGGTATGTCGGGGCACACTCTCAAGATCACCTCCGCCGACAAACAGTCTGACTTCAGCCTGACAGCACAAATGGGCATGTCACCCTCAGACAATAACCCATACACCTTTATTTTCCGACTGCCAGCGATCATCCGTGATCAGGCTTCTCAGAATCAGGCACTGATTCGCTCCTCTATCCCTTAGGATACTTACTTCCACTTCAGGTTAGCCTTCTAACTAACACAATCTTTACTAATGAACGGGCTATACCTCTCATCTGTCAAGTTCACTTTCTGTGGTTTGTCCTGTATCAAATTAACATGCATTTCGGGGGTCACACATGGCCAAGGTCACAACTCTCTTGCTCTGCTAACAATCTTACATCATGTGACCACGTCCATTACATTTATAGCATCTTATTTGGGAGAAATCTCTTCTGTATTGTCCTGAGTGGCTTTGAGTCTCTCCACTCGCATTCGAGGTTCTCTGCACAGGTGCTCCACCTGCACTCTGGCTGGACTCTTGATTTCTCGGTACATAATTAGTTTCTCGGTTAGTTCCTGCCGGTGGATTCGGCCACTTTCTGTCACGGGGTTTGGGGCCACCATACTTATTTACCTGCCCATCGACACTTTTGTCACCCCATATTTCACTAGGTCTGCCATAATTACGTCTCACATCGCTATTCACTCTGCTTTCCCTCAAGCTCCGATAAGCCTCCTAAATTATATTTGCTCTATCGGTTGCGTCTCTCACCTTCTTCACTCCTGCCTCCTGGATCCTAAATTTCGTCCCAGGGTGCATCATTTCCAAAAATTTCCCCATAATCATCAATTGTTTCAAATCACCATAGGATTCTACACCGACAGCTTCTATCCATTTCCTGGGAACGCTTTTCCAGGTCTCTTCCCATCTCAGGAAACGTACTTGCAGAGCCTTCATCCTTTCTCTGAAGCGCGCTCTGTAAACTTCAGGTGTTAACAGGAAAGAACACAACACTCTGCTCTTCACTGTCCAATAACCTTGGCATTCCTTCAATGACAACTGGGTATACGCTTCTCTGACAGCACCAGTCAGTCGTAACTGTACCAATGGCGCCCACTTTTTCTGCGGCCACTGTCTGATGTTGACAATCTTCTCAAAGTGCTCGCAGAAGCTCTCTGGCTTCTCAGGCACAAATAGGAGAATGTATTTTTCTCTAACTTTATTATCCAGTGGGTGCAATACATGTGTGGTGCTCTCTGGCAGTCCACATTCAATCCTTTGCTCTGCCAAAGCTCTTTTTGCTTTGTTCACTTACTGGATGATCCACCAGGAGCATCTGGCTGTCCACTCACTGTATGATCCTCCTTGAGCATCTGGCTGTCCATTCACTGTATGATCCATCGGAAGCATCTTGTGGTCCACTCACTATATGATCTACCAGGAGATTCTGGCTGTCCACTCACTGTATGATCCACCCACTTAATTGTACTCACCTAATTGTGCTTACGGGGGTTGAGCTTTGGCTCTTTGGTCCCGCCTCTCAACTGTCAATCAACTGGTGTACAGATTCCTGAGCCTACTGGGCTCTATCATATCTACATTTGAAACTGTGTATGGAGTCAGCCTCCACCACATCACTTCCTAGTGCATTCCATTTATTAACTACTCTGAAACTGAAAAAATTCTTTCTAACGTCTCTGTGGCTCATCTGGGTACTAAGTTTCCACCTGTGTCCCCTTGTTCGTGTCCCACCCGTGCTGAGGAGTTTGTCTTTGTCCACCCTGTCAATCCCCCTGAGAATTTTGTAGGTGGTTATCATGTCTCCCCTTACTCTTCTGTTTTCCAGGGATGCGAGGTTCAGCTCCTTTAGCCTTTCCTCGTAGCTCATTCCTCTCAGTTCCAGGACGAGCCTGGTGGCACACCGCTGAATCTTCTCTAACTTTGGCTTGTGTTTAACTAGGTATGGACTCCAGGCTGGAGCTGCATACTCCAGGATTGATCTTACATAAGTGGTATACAGCGTCCTGAACGATTCCTTACACAAGTTTCTAAAGGCAGTTCTTATATTGGCCAGTCTAGCATATGCCGCTGATGATATTCATTTGATGTGGCCCTCTGGGGACAGGTTCGGTGTGATATCAACCCCAGATCATTCTATCTATTTGACTCTTGCCGGATTTCATCTCCCAGATGATACCTTGTGTTCAGCCTCCTGCTCACTTTGCCTAATTTCATTACCTTACAATTTCCTGAGTTGCACTTTAGCAGCCATTTTCTAGACCATTCCTCCAGTTTGTCCATGTCATGCTGTAGTCTCTGTCTATCTTCATCCGTCTTGATTCTTCTCATAATTTTTGCATCATCAGCAAACATTGAGAGGAACGAGTCTATACCCTCCGGAAGATAGTTTACATATATTAGAAACAGAATGGGTCCAAGTACTGAGCCCTGTGGGACTCCGCTGGTGACATCTCGCCACTCTGATGTCTCCCCCCTCACCGTTACTCGCTGTTTCCTGTTGCTTAAGTACTCCCTTATCCACTGGAGCACCTTCCCTTTTATTCCTGCCTGTTGCCCCAACTTTTTTAACAGACTTTTATTGGGTAGCATAAAAGCACCTGTAGCATCTGGCTGTCCTCTCATTGTATGATCCACCAGGAGCATCTGGCTGTCCTCTCATTGTATGATCCACCAGGAGCATCTGGCTGCAAAGAAGCATTCTGCTGAACTAAACTCTGTGATCACTGACGAGGTGATGATGATAATTAATGAAATTCGTTGTCGAGGTATGATCTCCAGGTAGTTCATGACACTGTGAGAGTATGGACTGGACTCACAGTTCCAACATCTCCTCCATGCAAAAGTGAGGTGAGAGCGGGAGGAAGGGTTCTTGCACGTCTTCTTGAACTGAAAGAAGAAGTAAAGCAGTCTCTGCGAGAAGAAAAATCTGATCTAGTACAGGCTTTGTTGAATGAAGAATGGATGGCTAAGCTTGCGTATATGGCGGACATGTTTAACCTTAACAAACTTAATATTTCTTTTCAGGGGTTTTGTACAACTATTTTTACACTGATAAATATAATATATATTTAAACAAATAAGTAGACTCTTTTGTACAGTGGCCTACAAAATGAAGATATGGAAATGTTTCCACTTTTTGGAGAATTTTTTATTTCAGATGATGTCAACCAGAAAGTCATATTCAACATAATAAGTAAGTATTTTTATCACAGCGTCTACAATATTCAGCGATCCTCTTCATAATTCTTCGTGAACCACCACTGAATAATCAGAGATCTACTCATAATGACTGACAACTCTTCAAACAGTCTGTAACCCTACTGAGAAATGGAAGTGGTTCTCCTCAGATTGGTATTGTGCGTTCCTCAGAATGGTCAGTGCACCCCCACTGGATCAGGTAGCTATATCAGAATCATCAGCGTCTCTCAAACTCCTAACTGAAAACACAAACAAAATGGGCAAAAGACATCTTAAAAAATGTTAGTGACTCTTTTTAAAAACGATCGACGGTCCTCATCAGAATGGTTATATGTTAATTAGCAAGACTCATCAATGTGGCCTATGAACCTCGTCAGTCTTCAGACCTGTACAAGCGTCTTCTGGGCAGTAGCAAGCGCATACATTCACTGTTGGTCCCAAATTGTTACAATAAATCAACAAGAAGTTCGATATCTGAGGAGCACACCAAAGGCAGGTGAAATATCTTGTAATAAATGAAGAGAAGAATGATTGGTGGGCACGAAGCCATGAGCACCTGTAGCAGAGGTCATACTGGTCGTGACCAGCTATGAGTACCTGTAGCAGGCTCAGCTCTGGTAGTGACAGTTATGAGCACCTGTAGCAGAGGTCAGACTGGTCGTGACCAGCTATGAGTACCTGTAGCAGGCTCAGCTCTGGTAGTGACAGCCATGAGCACCTGTAGCAGAGGTCATACTGGTCGTGACCAGCTATGAGTACCTGTAGCAGGCTCAGCTCTGGTAGTGACAGCCATGAGCACCTGTACCAGAGGTCAGACTGGTCGTGACCAGCTATGAGTACCTGTAGCAGGCTCAGCTCTGGTAGTGACAGCCATGAGTACCTGTAGCAGAGGTCAGGATGATCTGCTAGAAGTTTTGTATCCAGTAATTGTTTCCTTGTAATACTTAGACAAAGGTAATGCCTTGAAGCACAAACAAATGACCTAAGGACAGTCAACTCTTTCTCAGACCTGCAGCTGTTCTTGTAATCCTCAGACCCGCAGCTGTTCTTGTAATCCTCAGACCCGCAGCTGTTCTTGTAATCCTCAGACCCGCAGCTGTTCTCGTAATGGCCGGGTTAATTATCGTAAACTAAGTGTCAGGTGCGGCTTTCCCTACTGTTGTGGATAATTCCATAATTTCTTCTTTTACTTCTACTGTTTTATCTTATTTATATTTACATCTTTCTGCAAGTTTTCATGTGCCTACTCAGGGTCACTCATTGGACCCTAATTCCTAGCTCTGTGTCTTCCCCGGAATAGTAGAGTTTACAAAGGTGGTATCCCCAGACACGGAGCTTGGAGCCATCAACCTGGGTGTCGGTGAGGGAAGGGGCGAGCTGTGGAGCAAGTCGAGGGCTGCCTACACCCACGTCTATCACCACTACTTGTCTCAGTACGACTGGTTTTACAAGGCGGATGACGACACGTAAGTTACCCAAGAGATTCCAATCTTTACCTCAGAATTGTTTCTTTATTAATAACCAGGCGTTAAAAATTATTACTCTGCAAATAACTATCAATGTGATGACCACATTTGTATGTATATTTTTTTTTAATATACACATTATGCGATATATGTATACAAGCACATTGAAGTGAGAGAGAAGTACAAGAGTTGCATTAACTATACAAATGTTGTTTATATGGCCTGACTCGCTGGCCAGTCTGCCTAGTGCTTCATAGACTCAGGAGAAACTGTAGTGTGTGACGGTATATTGATTCACAGTGAGTTGAAATTGTTGATGAATAAGACTCAATTGTTTATGTTGGCAAAATCAATTGTTTGATAAACATTAAATTTATATATGAAATATGCTAACTCAATATTTTGTCTACAACTATTTGATTAGATATAATTTACCTAGTTTGATATCATATGAGGGAGGGAAAGAGAGAGAGAGAGAGAGAGAGAGAGAGAGAGAAAGAGAGAAAGAGAAAGAGAAAGAGAGAGAGAGAGAGAGGCAGACAGCCAGTTAGACAGACAGAGATAGAGGTTAAGAATAGGAGGGAGCATGAGACAGTGAGTCCAAGTGGGTCCAGGTGAGGTGGTAGAGAGAGAGCAAGAAGAAAAAGAAAGAGAGAGAGAGAGAGAGAGAGATGGAGACTAATAGACAGAAAACAGAAAGAAAGACACACTGACAGAGACAGACACATCACTCGGTTTACATATATATATCCTTTCCAACATAACAAGATCCGAGTACAAGACCTTTTTATCTCTCCAACTGTATGTCACCCAAGTGTCACATACAATCACCCAAGTGTCACATACAGTCACCCAAGTGTCACATACAGTCACCCAAGTGTCACATACAATCACCCAAGTGTCACATACAGTCACCCAAGTGTCACATACATTCAGCCAAGTATCACATACAGTCACTCAAATATCACAAAGAGTCAATCAAGTGTCACAAACTATCACCGAAGTGTCACATACAGACATCCAAATATCACATACAGTCACCCAAGTGTCACATACAATCACCCAAGTGTCACATACATTCAGCCAAGTATCACATACAGTTACTCATGTGTCACATACAGTCACTCAAATATCACCTACAGTCAATCAAGTGTCACATACAGTCACCCAAATATCACATACAGTCACCCAAGTGTCACATACAGTCACCCAAGTGTCACATACATTCACCCAAGTATCACATACAGTTACTCATGTGTCACATACAGTCACTCAAATATCACCTACAGTCAATCAAGTGTCACATACAGTCACCCAAATATCACATACAGTCAATCAAGTGTCACTATCACCCAAGTGTCACAGTTACCCAAATATCACATACAGTCACCCAAGTGTCACCTACAGTCACCCAAGTGTCACATACATTCACCCAAGTGTCACATACAGTCACCCAAGTGTCACATACAGTCACTCAAGTGTTACATACAGTCACCCGAGTGTCACATACAGTCACCCAAGAGTTACAGTCACCCAAATGTTACAGTCACCCAAGTATCACATACAGTTACCAAAGTGTCACATATAGGTATCCAAGTGTCACATACAGTAACTCAAGTGTCACAAACAGTTTCCATAGTGTCACATATAGTTGTCCTAGTGTCACATATAGTTATCCTAGTGTCACATACAGTCACGTAAGTTTCGCACACAGTTACCCAAGTGTCACATACAGTCACCTAGTGTCAGATAGAGTTACAAAGTGGAACATCCAGTCACCAAGTGTCACAAACAGTTATCACATATGTCACACATACAGTCACACAAGTGTCTCATACATTTACCCAAGTGTCCCATATAGATATCCAAGTTTCATATACAGTCACTCAAGTGAAACATACAGTCATCCAAGTTTCATATATATATATACCCAAGTGTCACATCGAGTTACCAAAGTGTCACATACAGTCACCAAGTGTCACACATATTCAGCAAGTGTCACATACAATTACCCAAGTGTCACATGCATTTACCTACGTGTCTCATATAGTTACCAAAGTGTCATATACACATATACAGTCTCCCAAGTGTCGCATACAACTACCCAAGTGTCACATAAAGGTAACCAATTGTCACATTCAGTCATCCATGTGTCACATACAGTAATCAAGTGTAACATACAGTCATCCAAGTGTCACATACATATACCCAAGTGTCACATAGTTACCCAAGTGTCACATACAGTCACCCATATGACACACAGTTACCCAAGAGTCGCATACAGTCACCAAAGTGTCACATACAGCGACCCAAGTGTTACATACAGTTTCCCAAGTGTAACATAAAGTTACCAAAGTGTTACATACAGTCACCAAGTTTCACATACAGTTACCAAAGTGGCACATACAGTCACCAAGTGTCACACACATTCAACAAGTGTCACATAGAGTAACCCAAGTGTCACATACATTTACCCAAGTGTCCCAAATAGTTACCCAAGTGTCATATATAATCACCCAAATGTCACATACAGCTACCCAAGTGTCACATTCAGTCATCCAAGTGACACATACAGTAATCAAGGGTAACATACAGTCATCCAAGTGTCACATACATATACCCATGTGTCACTTAGAGATACCCAAGTGTCACATACAGTCACTAAGTGTGACACAGTTACTCAAGAGTCGCATACAGTCACCAAAGTGTCACATACAGCTACCCAAGTGTTACATACAGTTACTATAGTATCACATACAGCTGTATGTGACATACGAAAATGTCACATATAGCTATCCAAGTGTCACATACAGTAACTCAAGTGTCACAAACAGTTTCCATTGAGTCACATATAGCTATCTAAGTGTCAAATACAGTCACCTAAGTTTCGCATACATTTACCCAAGTGTCACATACAGTCACCAAGTATCACATACAGTCACCAAGTGTCACATACAGTTATCAAAGGTGTCACGTACAGTCACCCAAGTGTCCCATACAGTTACCCAAAGGTCACATATATTTACCAAAGTGTTACATATAGTTATCCAAGTTTCACATACAGTTACCTAAGTTTAACTTACAGTTACCCAAGTGTCACATCCAGTCACCAAATGTCACATACAGTTACCAAAGTGGCACATACAGTCACCAAATGTCACATACAGTCAACAAATGTCCCATATAGTTACCTAAGTGTCATAGACAATCAATGAAGTGTCACATACTGTTACCCAAATGTCACATACTGTCATCAAGTGTCACATACATTCACCCGAGAGTCACTTAGAATCGCTCAATTGTCATATTCAGGTTCCCAAAGTGTCACATACAGTCATCCAAGTGTCACATAAAGTCGTCAAGTGTCACAAACAGTCATCCAAGTGTCACATACATTTCCCAAGTGTCACATAGAGTTAACCAAGTGTCACATACAGTCACCCAAGTGTCCCATACGGTCACCAAATGTCACACACAGTTTCCCAAGAGTCGCATACAATCAACAAAGTGTCACATACAGCTACCCAAGTGTCACATACAGTTACTCAAGGGTCACATACATTTACCAAAGTGTCTCATAAATTTACCAAGGGCCTTATACAATAACTCAAGTGTCAAAACAGTTCCCATAGTGTCACTTATAGTTATCCAAGTGTCACATACAGTTACCTAAGTTTCACATACAGTTACCCCAAGTGTCACATACATTCACCGAAGTGTTACATACAGGTACCAAAGTGTTACATACATTCACCCAAGTGTCACATAAAGTTACCCAAATGTCACATACTGTCACCCAAGTGTCACATACAGGTACCCAAGTTAAACATACAATCATCCAAGTGTCACATACAGTCATCAAGTGTAACATACAGTCATCCTAGTGTCACATACATGTATCAAAGTGACACACAGAGTTACCCAAGTCTGACATACAGTCACCTTAGTTTCCCATACAGTCACCAAGTGTCACACACAGTTACCAAAGAGTCGAATACAGTCACCAAAGTGTTACACACAGTTACCCAAGTGTTACATACAGTTACCCAAGTGTCACATACAGTTACCAAAGAGTCACAGATAGTTATCCAAGTGTCACATACAGTAACTCATGTGTCACAAACCGTTTTCATAGTATCACATATAATTATCCATGTGTCACATACAGTCACCTAAGTTTCGCATACAGTTACCAAAAGTGTCACATACAGTCACCAAGTGTCACTTACAGTTATCACAAGTGTCACACATACAGTCGCCCAAGTGTCACATACAGTCAACAAGTGTCACATACAGTTATCCAAGTGTCACATACAGTTATCCAAGTGTCACATACAGCTACCCAAGTGTCACATAGTCATTCAAGTGTCACACAGTCATAAAGTGTCACATACAGTCATCCAAATGTCACATACAGTCAAGTGTCACAAACAGTCATCCAAGTGCCTTATACATTTACCCAAGTGTCACATTGAGTTACTCAAGTGTCACATACAGTCACCCAAGTGTCCCAGATACCCAAGTTTCACATACAGCTACTCAAGTGTCACATACAGCTACTCAAGTGTCACATACAGCTACTCAAGTGTCACATATAGTAACTCAAGTGTCACACAGTCATAAAGTGTCACATACAGTCATCCAAATGTCACATACAGTCAAGTGTCACAAACAGTCATCCAAGTGCCTTATACATTTACCCAAGTGTCACATTGAGTTACCCAAGTGTCACATACAGTCACCCAAGTGTCCCAGATACCCAAGTTTCACATACAGCTACTCAAGTGTCACATACAGCTACTCAAGTGTCACATACAGCTACCCAAGTGTCACATACAGTCATTCAAGTGTCACACAGTCATAAAGTGTCACATACAGTCATCCAAATGTCACATACAGTCAAGTGTCACAAACAGTCATCCAAGTGCCTTATACATTTACCCAAGTGTCACATACAGTCACCCAAGTGTCCCAGATACCCACGTTTCACATACAGCTACTCAAGTGTCACATACAGCTACTCAAGTGTGTCACATACATTAATGCAATTGTCACAAACAGTCATCAAGTGTAATATACATACAGCCAAGTGTCACATACATACATATAACCAAGTGTCAAATAGAGTTACCCAAGTGCCACATACAGTCACTCAAGTGTCCCATACAGTCACCAATTGTCACACACACAGTTTTCCCAAGAGTCCCGTACAGTCACCAAAGTGTCACATACAGCAACCCAAGTGTTACATACAGTTTCCCAAGTGTCACAAACAGTTAACAAAGTGTCACATATAGTTATCCAAGTGTCACATACAGTAACTCAAGTGTCACAAACAGTTTACATAGGGTCACATATAGTTATCTAAGTGTCATATACAGTCACTTAAGTTTCGCATACAGTTATCCAACTGTCGCATACAGTCACCAAGTGTCACATACAGTTATCACAAGTATCATATACAGTCACCCAAGTGTCCCATACAGTCACCGAGTTTCACACACAGTCAACAAGTGTCACATACAGTTGCACAAGGATCACATACATATACCAAAGTGTCACATATAGTTATCCAAGTGTCACATACAGTAGCTAAAGTGTCACAAACAGTTTCCATAATGTCACATACAGTTACCCTAGTGTCACATACAGCTTCCCAAGTGTCACAGTCATCGAAGTGTCACACAGTAATAAAGTGTCACATACAGTCATCCAAGTGTTACATACAGAGATGCTATACCGATGATGATACTTTTCAAAACGCTTGTGCTCTCTAGAGTGGAGTACTGCTGCACAATGACAGCACCTTTCAAAGCTGGAGAAATTGCTGACCTGGAGAGCGTGCAGAGATCCTTTACTGCTAGAATCCACTCAGTAAAACATCTAAACTATTGGGACCGACTAAAGAGCCTAAAACTGTACTCCCTTGAGCGCAGGCGGGAGAGATACATAATAATTTACACGTGGAAAATATTAGAGGGGCTAGTCCCAAACCTGCACACAGAAATAACATCACATGAGACCAGAAGACATGGCAGGATGTGCAGAATACCCCCGTTGAAAAACAGAGGTGCAACTGGTACTCTGAGAGAGAACTCTATCAACATCAGATGTCCGAGACTGTTCAACACGCTTTCACTACACATAAGGGGCCTAACTGGCCGACCCATCACAGTGTTCAAGAGAGAACTGGATAAGTACCTCCAAAGGATACCTGATCAACCAGGCTGTGACTCATACGTCAGGCTGCGAGCAGCCGCGTCCAACAGCCTGGTTGATCAGTCCGGCAACCAGGAGGCCTGGTCGACGACCGGGCCGCGGGGACGCTAAGCCCTGGAAGCACCTCAAGGTAACCTCAAGGTAAGGTACAGTCGTCAAGTGTCACAAACAGTCATCAAAGTGCCTTATACATTTACCCAAGTGTCACATAGTCACCCAAGTGTCCCAGTTACCCAAGTGTCACATACAGCTACTC
Source organism: Procambarus clarkii (assembly GCF_020424385.1). Classification (NCBI taxonomy): domain Eukaryota; kingdom Metazoa; phylum Arthropoda; class Malacostraca; order Decapoda; family Cambaridae; genus Procambarus; species Procambarus clarkii. The sequence continues at coordinate 17,270 of NW_025552696.1, read as the reverse complement.
AAGTGTCACATACAGCTACTCAAGTGTCACATACAGTCATTCAAGTGTCACACAGTCATAAAGTGTCACATACAGTCATCCAAATGTCACATACAGTCAAGTGTCACAAACAGTCATCCAAGTGCCTTATACATTTACCCAAGTGTCACATTGAGTTACCCAAGTGTCACATACAGTCACCCAAGTGTCCCAGATACCCAAGTTTCACATACAGCTACTCAAGTGTCACGTACAGCTACTCAAGTGTCACATACAGCTACTCAAGTGTCACATATAGTAACTCAAGTGTCACACAGTCATAAAGTGTCACATACAGTCATCCAAATGTCACATGCAGTCAGGTGTCACAAACAGTCATCCAAGTGCCTTATACATTTACCCAAGTGTCACATTGAGTTACCCAAGTGTCACATACAGTCACCCAAGTGTCCCAGATACACAAGTTTCACATACAGCTACTCAAGTGTCACATACAGCTACTCAAGTGTCACATACAGCTACTCAAGTGTCACATATAGTAACTCAAGTGTCACAAACAGTTTCCATAGGTTCACATATAGTTATCCAAGTGTCACATACAGTTACTTAAATTTCACATACAGTTACCCAAGTGTCACATACAGTCACCAAGTGTCACATATATTTACCAAAGTGGCACATACAGTCACCAAGTGTCACACACATTCAACAAGTGTCACATACAGTTACCCAAGTGTCACACATATTTACCCAAGTTTCACATATAGTTACCCAAGTGTCATATGCAGTCACCCAAGTGTCACATACAGCTACCCAAGTGTCACATACAGGTACTGAAATATCACATTCAGTCATCCAAGTGTCACATACAGTAATCAAGTGTAACTTACAGTTATCCAGATAACTTACAGTTATCCAGATAACTTACAGTTATCCAGAGTGCATAGATGAAGGAATTGGGACGAAAAACGGAGATGGCTCCAATAAAGAGGTAGACAAGACAGTCACAGATATAAATACCTTGAAAAACGCAAAACCGAAACACATTTGCAAATTCTACGCTAAAGGAATATGCAAATATGGAAAATTAGGAGCAAAATGCCATTTTCTGCATCCTCGAAAATGCAGGAACATGTTGGAGAGGGGTACATGCCGTTTTGGAACAGGGTGTAGATACTTTCACCCTAAATTATGTCAATTTTCAATTAGGGACAAAAAATGCTACAATCTTCAGTGTCCGGAATTCCATGTGAGAGGCACACAGCGTTATAGACGGGAAGATCAATATGACACTACTGGAAATTTGTTAGAGGAAGGCAGAAACAGAGTAGTAAATATAAGAGAGAGGAACAGTCAGATGGAACCACTACAGGATTACAGAGGGGAACGGAGATACCCACAAGACTGGAATACAAATTACCAACAAGCATACAGGTACTACACCAGACAACACCCGTCCTACTACCAAAACTGGACGAATCACTTCCAAAACAACACACCCTGGACGCAAACACAGTGGCCTCCTTACCAGAGCCTCAGATATTAACACCAAGTAAGGCTTCCAGCACTTCCACTAACACGATAACATCATTTATATTTGCCAACATCCAGGGTATAAAAACACGCAAAACCAACAAAGTTCACTTTATAGATGGTCTCCTTCATGAGGCAAATGCAGTGTTTGCAGCCCTAACAGAAACTCACACAAAGGATTACCATGATGGTGAAATATGGATCTCAGAGTACAATCTTTTCAGATGTGATAGGAAACACCGGCTTCAGGGTGGGGTCAGCCTCTACATCAAAGACACACTCATCTGTACTGAGCTGCTAAACACCTCAAATGATATGGTGGAAGTGCTGATAATCAAAATAGAGATTTTAAATGTAGTTATTGTCCTTGTATATAAGTCACCGGAGGCAAATCCTCAGCAGTTTAAAGACCAAGTAATGAAAATAGAACACTGCTTGGAAAACCTCACAAATCCAGCTCCGAACATCATCCTGCTTGGGGACTTCAACCTACTGCACCTGAAATGGAAGCACCTGGCTAATACAGTAATATCAGAAAGAATACCAGGAAGTAGCCTAAATGAACAGGCACATGCAAATGACCTGCTACGGATGTGCGACAGGTTTGCCTTAAACCAGCAAACAGTAGAACCAACTAGGAAGGAGAACACGCTAGACCTCATTTTCACTAATAATGATGAATTGATCAGGAACATAATGATTACAAATACCTGTTACTCAGATCACAACTTAATTGAAGTTATGACAACCATGGGGAGTAGACCTTCAAAACCAGTCCAGATTCCCGGTGGAGGAGATTTCAGCAAATTCAACTTCAATAATAAACAGATAAACTGGGAGCAAATAAACCAGGACTTCACAGAAATAAACTGGGAAGAACAGCTAGAAAATGCAAACCTGAACCAGTGCCTGGAAAAAATAAGCTCAGTAGCACTAGAAGTATGTTCAAACCGCATACCTCTAAGAAAAAAGAGGAAGAGATGCAGATTGAAACGGGAACGTCGTTCCCTATATAGGCGAAGAAAACGAATCGCGGAACAACTTGAGAGTCGCACCCTATCTCAAGAACGGCGAAGAAGGTTAGGTAGAGAAATAGAAACAATTGAACGGAAGCTACAAGAATCATACAAAACCCAGGAGAGGCAAAGAGAGCAAAGGGCCATCAGTGAAATAGAGAGAAATCCGAAATATTTTTTCTCCTATGCAAAATCAAGATCAAAAACCACATCTAGTATCGGGCCCCTGCGAAAGGGAGATGGAACTTTCACCGATGACAGCAAAGAAATGAGCGAGCTACTGAGGAAGCAGTACGACTCTGTTTTCAGCGAGCCATTAAACACACTAAAGACTGATAACCCAAATGAATTTTTCATGGATACGATACCAACATCAAATCATATATCAGACGTCACCCTATCCCCACTAGATTTTGAAGAAGTCATAAACAGTATGCCTATGCACTCTGCACCAGGCCCGATTCTTGGAACTCCATATTCATAAAGAACTGTAAAAAACCACTATCGCAGGCCCTCATTCTGTGGAGACAAAGCCTAGATACTGGCGTTATTCCTGATATACTAAAAACAGCAGAGATAGCACCACTTCATAAAGGAGGAAATAAGGCAGACGCCAAAAATTACAGACCGATAGCACTAACGTCGCACATCATAAAAATTTTTGAGAGAGTGCTAAGAAGTAAGATCACAAAATACATGGAATCACAGCATCTCCATAACCCCGGACAACATGGTTTCAGAACAGGACGCTCTTGCCTGTCGCAGTTGCTGGACCACTATGATATGGCATTAGATGCTATGGAAGACAAACAAAACGCTGATGTAATTTACACAGATATCGCAAAAGCTTTTGATAAATGTGACCATGGTGTTATTGCAAATAAAATGCGTTCAAAAGGAATTACCGGAAAAATAGGCAGATGGATCTATAATTTCCTGACCAACAGAACCCAATGTGTAATAGTCAACAAAATAAAATCCAACCCATCAACCGTGAAGAGCTCAGTCCCCCAGGGTACTGTGCTTGCTCCAGTACTTTTTCTCATCCTCATATCGGACATAGACAAGAACACAACCTATAGCACTGTATCATCCTTTGCAGATGACACTAGGATCTTCATGAGAGTAGGCAACATAGAGGACACGGCGAACCTCCAGTCAGATGTAGATCAGGTCTTTCTATGGGCTACAGGAAATAATATGGTGTTTAACGAAGATAAGTTCCAGCTCATGCGCTATGGAAAAAATGAAAATATAAAAACGGAAACCACGTACAAAACTCAGGCAAATCATAACATAGAACGAAAAGGCAATGTAAAGGATCTGGGTGTACTCATGTCGGAAGACCTTACCTTTAAAGAACAAAATAAAGTATCCGTCACAACTGCAAGAAAAATAACAGGTTGGATAACAAGAACTTTTCACACTAGAGATGCTATACCGATGATGATACTTTTCAAAACGCTTGTGCTCTCTAGAGTGGAGTACTGCTGCACAATGACAGCACCTTTCAAAGCTGGAGAAATTGCTGACCTGGAGAGCGTGCAGAGATCCTTGACTGCTAGAATCCACTCAGTAAAACATCTAAACTATTGGGACCGACTAAAGAGCCTAAAACTGTACTCCCTTGAGCGCAGGCGGGAGAGGTACATAATAATTTACACGTGGAAAATATTAGAGGGGCTGGTCCCAAACCTGCACACAGAAATAACATCACATGAGACCAGAAGACATGGCAGGATGTGCAGAATACCCCCGTTGAAAAACAGAGGTGCAACAGGTACTCTGAGAGAGAACTCTATCAACATCAGAGGCCCGAGACTTTTCAACACGCTTCCACTACACATAAGGGGCATAACTGGCCGACCCCTAACAGTGTTCAAGAGAGAACTGGATAAGCACCTCCAAAGGATACCTGATCAACCAGGTTGTGACTCATACGTCAGGCTGCGAGCAGCCGCGTCCAACAGCCTGGTTGATCAGTCCAGCAACCAGGAGGCCTGGTCGACGACCGGGCCGCAGGGACGCTAAGCCCCGGAAGCACCTCAAGGTAAGGTATCCAAGTGTCACATACAAATACCCAAGTGTCACATAGAGTTAACCAAGTGTCACATACAGTCACCCAAGTGTCCCATACAGTCACCAAAGTGTTACATACAGCTACCCAAGTGTTACATACAGTTACCCAAGTGTCACATACAGTTACCAAAGTGTCACATATAGTTATCCAAGTGTCACAAACAGCAACCCAAGTTTCACATAAAGTTAGTGGGTGAGAGACTGTAGATGGGCAAGAGCCTGCAGGTGGGTGAGAGACTGTAGATGTGACACTAGGTGACTGTATGTAACACTTTGGTAACTGGGTGGGTAAGAGACTGTAGATGGGCTGCAGGTGGGTGAGAGACAGGTGGGTGAGAGACTGTAGATGGGTAAGAGCCTGCAGGTGGGTGAGAGACTGTAGATGGGTAAGAGCCTTCAGGTGGGTGAGAGACTGTAGATGGGTAAGAGCCTTCAGGTGGGTGAGAGACTGTAGATGGGCAAGAGCCTGCAGGTGGGTGAGAGACTGTAGATGGGCAAGAGCCTGCAGGTGGGTGAGAGACTGTAGATGGGTAAGAGCCCTCAGGTGGGTGAGAGACTGTAGATGGGCAAGAGCCTGCAGGTGGGTGAGAGACTGTAGATGGGCAAGAGCCTGCAGGTGGGTGAGAGACTGTAGATGGGTAAGAGCCTGCAGGTGGGTGAGAGACTGTAGATGGGCAAGAGCCTGCAGGTGGGTGAGAGACTGTAGATGGGCAAGAGCCTTCAGGTGGGTGAGAGACTGTAGATGGGCAAGAGCCTGCAGGTGGGTGAGAGACTGTAGATGGGTAAGAGCCTTCAGGTGGGTGAGAGACTGTAGATGGGCAAGAGCCTGCAGGTGGGTGAGAGACTGTAGATGGGTAAGAGCCTGCAGGTGGGTGAGAGACTGTAGATGGGTAAGAGCCTGCAGGTGGGTGAGAGACTGTAGATGGGCAAGAGCCTGCAGGTGGGTGAGAGACTGTAGATGGGTAAGAGCCTTCAGGTGGGTGAGAGACTGTAGATGGGCAAGAGCCTTCAGGTGGGTGAGAGACTGTAGATGGGTAAGAGCCTGCAGGTGGGTGAGAGACTGTAGATGGGTGGGTGAAGAGCCTGCAGGTGGGTGAGAGACTGTAGATGGGCAAGAGCCTGCAGGTGGGTGAGAGACTGTAGATGGGTAAGAGCCTGCAGGTGGGTGAGAGACTGTAGATGGGCAAGAGCCTGCAGGTGGGTGAGAGACTGTAGATGGGTAAGAGCCTGCAGGTGGGTGAGAGACTGTAGATGGGTAAGAGCCTGCAGGTGGGTGAGAGACTGTAGATGGGCAAGAGCCTGCAGGTGGGTGAGAGAGATGGGCTGTAGAGACTGGATGGGCAAGAGCCTAGATGGGTAAGAGCCTTCAGGTGGGTGAGAGACTGTAGATGGGCAAGAGCCTGCAGGTGGGTGAGAGACTGTAGATGGGCAAGAGCCTTCAGGTGGGTGAGAGACTGTAGATGGGCAAGAGCCTGCAGGTGGGTGAGAGACTGTAGATGGGTAAGAGCCTGCAGGTGGGTGAGAGACTGTAGATGGGTAAGAGCCTGCAGGTGGGTGAGAGACTGTAGATGGGCAAGAGCCTGCAGGTGGGTGAGAGACTGTAGATGGGCAAGAGCCTGCAGGTGGGTGAGAGACTGTAGATGGGCAAGAGCCTGCAGGTGGGTGAGAGACTGTAGATGGGCAAGAGCCTTCAGGTGGGTGAGAGACTGTAGATGGGTAAGAGCCTGCAGGTGGGTGAGAGACTGTAGATGGGCAAGAGCCTTCAGGTGGGTGAGAGACTGTAGATGGGCAAGAGCCTTCAGGTGGGTGAGAGACTGTAGATGGGCAAGAGCCTGCAGGTGGGTGAGAGACTGTAGATGGGCAAGAGCCTGCAGGTGGGTGAGAGACTGTAGATGGGCAAGAGCCTTCAGGTGGGTGAGAGACTGTAGATGGGCAAGAGCCTTCAGGTGGGTGAGAGACTGTAGATGGGCAAGAGCCTGCAGGTGGGTGAGAGACTGTAGATGGGCAAGAGCCTTCAGGTGGGTGAGAGACTGTAGATGGGTAAGAGCCTGCAGGTGGGTGAGAGACTGTAGATGGGTAAGAGCCTGCAGGTGGGTGAGAGACTGTAGATGGGCAAGAGCCTGCAGGTGGGTGAGAGACTGTAGATGGGCAAGAGCCTGCAGGTGGGTGAGAGACTGTAGATGGGCAAGAGCCTGCAGGTGGGTGAGAGACTGTAGATGGGCAAGAGCCTGCAGGTGGGTGAGAGACTGTAGATGGGCAAGAGCCTTCAGGTGGGTGAGAGACTGTAGATGGGCAAGAGCCTGCAGGTGGGTGAGAGACTGTAGATGGGTAAGAGCCTTCAGGTGGGTGAGAGACTGTAGATGGGCAAGAGCCTTCAGGTGGGTGAGAGACTGTAGATGGGTAAGAGCCTTCAGGTGGGTGAGAGACTGTAGATGGGCAAGAGCCTGCAGGTGGGTGAGAGACTGTAGATGGGTAAGAGCCTGCAGGTGGGTGAGAGACTGTAGATGGGCAAGAGCCTGCAGGTGGGTGAGAGACTGTAGATGGGTAAGAGCCTGCAGGTGGGTGAGAGACTGTAGATGGGCAAGAGCCTGCAGGTGGGTGAGAGACTGTAGATGGGCAAGAGCCTGCAGGTGGGTGAGAGACTGTAGATGGGTAAGAGCCTTCAGGTGGGTGAGAGACTGTAGATGGGCAAGAGCCTGCAGGTGGGTGAGAGACTGTAGATGGGCAAGAGCCTTCAGGTGGGTGAGAGACTGTAGATGGGCAAGAGCCTGCAGGTGGGTGAGAGACTGTAGATGGGTAAGAGCCTGCAGGTGGGTGAGAGACTGTAGATGGGCAAGAGCCTGCAGGTGGGTGAGAGACTGTAGATGGGCAAGAGCCTTCAGGTGGGTGAGAGACTGTAGATGGGCAAGAGCCTGCAGGTGGGTGAGAGACTGTAGATGGGCAAGAGCCTGCAGGTGGGTGAGAGACTGTAGATGGGCAAGAGCCTGCAGGTGGGTGAGAGACTGTAGATGGGCAAGAGCCTGCAGGTGGGTGAGAGACTGTAGATGGGCAAGAGCCTGCAGGTGGGTGAGAGACTGTAGATGGGCAAGAGCCTGCAGGTGGGTGAGAGACTGTAGATGGGTAAGAGCCTGCAGGTGGGTGAGAGACTGTAGATGGGCAAGAGCCTGCAGGTGGGTGAGAGACTGTAGATGGGTGCCTGCAGGTGGGTGAGAGACTGTAGATGGGTAAGAGCCTGCAGGTGGGTGAGAGACTGTAGATGGGTAAGAGCCTGCAGGTGGGTGAGAGACTGTAGATGGGTAAGAGCCTGCAGGTGGGTGAGAGACTGTAGATGGGTAAGAGCCTGCAGGTGGGTGAGAGACTGTAGATGGGCAAGAGCCTGCAGGTGGGTGAGAGACTGTAGATGGGCAAGAGCCTGCAGGTGGGTGAGAGACTGTAGATGGGCAAGAGCCTGCAGGTGGGTGAGAGACTGTAGATGGGTAAGAGCCTGCAGGTGGGTGAGAGACTGTAGATGGGTAAGAGCCTGCAGGTGGGTGAGAGACTGTAGATGGGCAAGAGCCTGCAGGTGGGTGAGAGACTGTAGATGGGCAAGAGCCTGCAGGTGGGTGAGAGACTGTAGATGGGCAAGAGCCTGCAGGTGGGTGAGAGACTGTAGATGGGTAAGAGCCTGCAGGTGGGTGAGAGACTGTAGATGGGACTGTAGATGGGTAAGAGCCTGAGAGAGACTGTAGATGGGTAAGAGCCTGCAGGTGGGTGAGAGACTGTAGATGGGTAAGAGCCTGCAGGTGGGTGAGAGACTGTAGATGGGCAAGAGCCTGCAGGTGGGTGAGAGACTGTAGATGGGTAAGAGCCTGCAGGTGGGTGAGAGACTGTAGATGGGCAAGAGCCTGCAGGTGGGTGAGAGACTGTAGATGGGCAAGAGCCTGCAGGTGGGTGAGAGACTGTAGATGGGCAAGAGCCTGCAGGTGGGTGAGAGACTGTAGATGGGTAAGAGCCTGCAGGTGGGTGAGAGACTGTAGATGGGCAAGAGCCTGCAGGTGGGTGAGAGACTGTAGATGGGTAAGAGCCTGCAGGTGGGTGAGAGACTGTAGATGGGCAAGAGCCTGCAGGTGGGTGAGAGACTGTAGATGGGCAAGAGCCTGCAGGTGGGTGAGAGACTGTAGATGGGTAAGAGCCTGCAGGTGGGTGAGAGACTGTAGATGGGTAAGAGCCTGCAGGTGGGTGAGAGACTGTAGATGGGCAAGAGCCTGCAGGTGGGTGAGAGACTGTAGATGGGTAAGAGCCTGCAGGTGGGTGAGAGACTGTAGATGGGTAAGAGCCTGCAGGTGGGTGAGAGACTGTAGATGGGTAAGAGCCTGCAGGTGGGTGAGAGACTGTAGATGGGCAAGAGCCTGCAGGTGGGTGAGAGACTGTAGATGGGTAAGAGCCTGCAGGTGGGTGAGAGACTGTAGATGGGTGGGTGAAGAGCCTGCAGGTGGGTGAGAGACTGTAGATGGGTAAGAGCCTGTAGAGGTGGGTGAGAGACTGTAGATGGGTAAGAGCCTGCAGGTGGGTGAGAGACTGTAGATGGGTAAGAGCCTGCAGGTGGGTGAGAGACTGTAGATGGGCAAGAGCCTGCAGGTGGGTGAGAGACTGTAGATGGGCAAGAGCCTGCAGGTGGGTGAGAGACTGTAGATGGGCAAGAGCCTGCAGGTGGGTGAGAGACTGTAGATGGGTAAGAGCCTGCAGGTGGGTGAGAGACTGTAGATGGGTAAGAGCCTGCAGGTGGGTGAGAGACTGTAGATGGGCAAGAGCCTGCAGGTGGGTGAGAGACTGTAGATGGGCAAGAGCCTGAGACTGTAGATGGGCAAGAGCCTGCAGGTGGGTGAGAGACTGTAGATGGGCAAGAGCCTGCAGGTGGGTGAGAGACTGTAGATGGGTGAGAGCCTGCAGGTGGGTGAGAGACTGTAGATGGGCAAGAGCCTGCAGGTGGGTGAGAGACTGTAGATGGGTAAGAGCCTGCAGGTGGGTGAGAGACTGTAGATGGGTAAGAGCCTGCAGGTGGGTGAGAGACTGTAGATGGGCAAGAGCCTGCAGGTGGGTGAGAGACTGTAGATGGGCAAGAGCCTGCAGGTGGGTGAGAGACTGTAGATGGGCAAGAGCCTGCAGGTGGGTGAGAGACTGTAGATGGGTAAGAGCCTGCAGGTGGGTGAGAGACTGTAGATGGGCAAGAGCCTGCAGGTGGGTGAGAGACTGTAGATGGGCAAGAGCCTGCAGGTGGGTGAGAGACTGTAGATGGGCTGTAGAGACTGTAGATGGGCAAGAGCCTGCAGGTGGGTGAGAGACTGTAGATGGGTAAGAGCCTGCAGGTGGGTGAGAGACTGTAGATGGGCAAGAGCCTGCAGGTGGGTGAGAGACTGTAGATGGGCAAGAGCCTGCAGGTGGGTGAGAGACTGTAGATGGGCCTGCAGGTGGGTGAGAGACTGTAGATGGGCAAGAGCCTGCAGGTGGGTGAGAGACTGTAGATGGGCAAGAGCCTGCAGGTGGGTGAGAGACTGTAGATGGGCAAGAGCCTGCAGGTGGGTGAGAGACTGTAGATGGGCAAGAGCCTGCAGGTGGGTGAGAGACTGTAGATGGGCAAGAGCCTGCAGGTGGGTGAGAGACTGTAGATGGGCAAGAGCCTGCAGGTGGGTGAGAGACTGTAGATGGGCAAGAGCCTGCAGGTGGGTGAGAGACTGTAGATGGGTAAGAGCCTGCAGGTGGGTGAGAGACTGTAGATGGGTAAGAGCCTGCAGGTGGGTGAGAGACTGTAGATGGGTGCAGGTGGGTGAGAGACTGTAGAGCCTGCAGGTGGGTGAGAGACTGTAGATGGGCAAGAGCCTGCAGGTGGGTGAGAGACTGTAGATGGGCAAGAGCCTGCAGGTGGGTGAGAGACTGTAGATGGGTAAGAGCCTGCAGGTGGGTGAGAGACTGTAGATGGGTAAGAGCCTGCAGGTGGGTGAGATGAAGAGCCTGCAGGTGGGTGAGAGACTGTAGATGGGCCTGCAAGAGCCTGCAGGTGGGTGAGAGACTGTAGATGGGCAAGAGCCTGCAGGTGGGTGAGAGACTGTAGATGGGCAAGAGCCTGCAGGTGGGTGAGAGACTGTAGATGGGTAAGAGCCTGCAGGTGGGTGAGAGACTGTAGATGGGTAAGAGCCTGCAGGTGGGTGAGAGACTGTAGATGGGCAAGAGCCTGCAGGTGGGTGAGAGACTGTAGATGGGCAAGAGCCTGCAGGTGGGTGAGAGACTGTAGATGGGCAAGAGCCTGCAGGTGGGTGAGAGACTGTAGATGGGTAAGAGCCTGCAGGTGGGTGAGAGACTGTAGATGGGTAAGAGCCTGCAGGTGGGTGAGAGACTGTAGATGGGTAAGAGCCTGCAGGTGGGTGAGAGACTGTAGATGGGCCTGCAGGTGGGTGAGAGACTGTAAGAGCCTGCAGGTGGGTGAGAGACTGTAGATGGGTAAGAGCCTGCAGGTGGGTGAGAGACTGTAGATGGGCAAGAGCCTGCAGGTGGGTGAGAGACTGTAGATGGGTAAGAGCCTGCAGGTGGGTGAGAGACTGTAGATGGGCAAGAGCCTGCAGGTGGGTGAGAGACTGTAGATGGGCAAGAGCCTGCAGGTGGGTGAGAGACTGTAGATGGGCAAGAGCCTGCAGGTGGGTGAGAGACTGTAGATGGGTAAGAGCCTGCAGGTGGGTGAGAGACTGTAGATGGGTAAGAGCCTGCAGGTGGGTGAGAGACTGTAGATGGGCAAGAGCCTGCAGGTGGGTGAGAGACTGTAGATGGGTAGGTGGGTGAGAGACTGTAGATGGGCAAGAGCCTGCAGGTGGGTGAGAGACTGTAGATGGGAGCCTGCAAGAGCCTGCAGGTGGGTGAGAGACTGTAGATGGGCAAGAGCCTGCAGGTGGGTGAGAGACTGTAGATGGGCAAGAGCCTGCAGGTGGGTGAGAGACTGTAGATGGGTAAGAGCCTGCAGGTGGGTGAGAGACTGTAGATGGGCAAGAGCCTGCAGGTGGGTGAGAGACTGTAGATGGGCAAGAGCCTGCAGGTGGGTGAGAGACTGTAGATGGGCAAGAGCCTGCAGGTGGGTGAGAGACTGTAGATGGGTAAGAGCCTGCAGGTGGGTGAGAGACTGTAGATGGGCAAGAGCCTGCAGGTGGGTGAGAGACTGTAGATGGGTAAGAGCCTGCAGGTGGGTGAGAGACTGTAGATGGGTAAGAGCCTGCAGGTGGGTGAGAGACTGTAGATGGGCAAGAGCCTGCAGGTGGGTGAGAGACTGTAGATGGGTAAGAGCCTGCAGGTGGGTGAGAGACTGTAGATGGGTAAGAGCCTGTAGATGGGTAAGAGCAGGTGGGTGAGAGACTGTAGATGGGTGCAGGTGGGTGAGAGCTGTAGATGGGTAAGAGCTGCAGGTGGGTGAGAGACTGTAGATGGGCAAGAGCCTGCAGGTGGGTGAGAGACTGTAGATGGGTAAGAGCCTGCAGGTGGGTGAGAGACTGTAGATGGGTGCAGGTGGGTGAGAGACTGTAGATGGGTAAGAGCAGGTGGGTGAGAGACTGTAGATGGGCAAGAGCCTGCAGGTGGGTGAGAGACTGTAGATGGGTAAGAGCCTGCAGGTGGGTGAGAGACTGTAGATGGGTAAGAGCCTGCAGGTGGGTGAGAGACTGTAGATGGGCAAGAGCCTGCAGGTGGGTGAGAGACTGTAGATGGGTAAGAGCCTGCAGGTGGGTGAGAGACTGTAGATGGGTAAGAGCCTGCAGGTGGGTGAGAGACTGTAGATGGGTAAGAGCCTGCAGGTGGGTGAGAGACTGTAGATGGGAGCCTAAGAGCCTGCAGGTGGGTGAGAGACTGTAGATGGGTAAGAGCCTGCAGGTGGGTGAGAGACTGTAGATGGGTAAGAGCCTGCAGGTGGGTGAGAGACTGTAGATGGGTAAGAGCCTGCAGGTGGGTGAGAGACTGTAGATGGGTAAGAGCCTGCAGGTGGGTGAGAGACTGTAGATGGGTAAGAGCCTGCAGGTGGGTGAGAGACTGTAGATGGGAGCCTAAGAGCCTGCAGGTGGGTGAGAGACTGTAGATGGGTAAGAGCCTGCAGGTGGGTGAGAGACTGTAGATGGGCAAGAGCCTGCAGGTGGGTGAGAGACTGTAGATGGGTAAGAGCCTGCAGGTGGGTGAGAGACTGTAGATGGGCAAGAGCCTGCAGGTGGGTGAGAGACTGTAGATGGGTAAGAGCCTGCAGGTGGGTGAGAGACTGTAGATGGGTAAGAGCCTGGTGGGTGAGAGACAGGTGGGTGAGAGACTGTAGATGGGTAAGAGCCTGCAGGTGGGTGAGAGACTGTAGATGGGTAAGAGCCTGCAGGTGGGTGAGAGACTGTAGATGGGTAAGAGCCTGCAGGTGGGTGAGAGACTGTAGATGGGTAAGAGCCTGCAGGTGGGTGAGAGACTGTAGATGGGTAAGAGCCTGCAGGTGGGTGAGAGACTGTAGATGGGTAAGAGCCTGCAGGTGGGTGAGAGACTGTAGATGGGTAAGAGCCTGCAGGTGGGTGAGAGACTGTAGATGGGTAAGAGCCTGCAGGTGGGTGAGAGACTGTAGATGGGTAAGAGCCTGCAGGTGGGTGAGAGACTGTAGATGGGTAAGAGCCTGCAGGTGGGTGAGAGACTGTAGATGGGTAAGAGCCTGCAGGTGGGTGAGAGACTGTAGATGGGTAAGAGCCTGCAGGTGGGTGAGAGACTGTAGATGGGTAAGAGCCTGCAGGTGGGTGAGAGACTGTAGATGGGTAAGAGCCTGCAGGTGGGTGAGAGACTGTAGATGGGTAAGAGCCTGCAGGTGGGTGAGAGACTGTAGATGACTGGGGGTGAGAGACTGTAGATGGGTAAGAGCCTGCAGGGGGTGAGAGACTGTAGATGGGTAAGAGCCTGCAGGTGGGTGAGAGACTGTAGATGGGCAAGAGCCAGGTGGGTGAGAGACTGTAGGGGCAAGAGCCTGCAGGTGGGTGAGAGACTGTAGATGGGTAAGAGCCTGCAGGTGGGTGAGAGACTGTAGATGGGTAAGAGCCTGCAGGTGGGTGAGAGACTGTAGATGGGTAAGAGCCTGTAGGTGGGTGAGAGACTGTAGATGGGTAAGAGCCTGCAGGTGGGTGAGAGACTGTAGATGGGTAAGAGCCTGCAGGTGGGTGAGAGACTGTAGATGGGTAAGAGCCTGCAGGTGGGTGAGAGACTGTAGATGGGTAAGAGCCTGCAGGTGGGTGAGAGACTGTAGATGGGTAAGAGCCTGCAGGTGGGTGAGAGACTGTAGATGGGTAAGAGCCTGCAGGTGGGTGAGAGACTGTAGATGGGTAAGAGCCTGCAGGTGGGTGAGAGACTGTAGATGGGTAAGAGCCTGCAGGTGGGTGAGAGACTGTAGATGGGCAAGAGCCTGCAGGTGGGTGAGAGACTGTAGATGGGTAAGAGCCTGCAGGTGGGTGAGAGACTGTAGATGGGTAAGAGCCTGCAGGTGGGTGAGAGACTGTAGATGGGTAAGAGCCTGCAGGTGGGTGAGAGACTGTAGATGGGTAAGAGCCTGCAGGTGGGTGAGAGACTGTAGATGGGTAAGAGCCTGCAGGTGGGTGAGAGACTGTAGATGGGCAAGAGCCTGCAGGTGGGTGAGAGACTGTAGATGGGTAAGAGCCTGCAGGTGGGTGAGAGACTGTAGATGGGCAAGAGCCTGCAGGTGGGTGAGAGACTGTAGATGGGTAAGAGCCTGCAGGTGGGTGAGAGACTGTAGATGGGCAAGAGCCTGCAGGTGGGTGAGAGACTGTAGATGGGCAAGAGCCTGCAGGTGGGTGAGAGACTGTAGATGGGCAAGAGCCTGCAGGTGGGTGAGAGACTGTAGATGGGTAAGAGCCTGCAGGTGGGTGAGAGACTGTAGATGGGAGCCTGCAGGTGGGTGAGAGACTGTAGATGGGTAAGAGCCTGCAGGTGGGTGAGAGACTGTAGATGGGTGGGTGAGAGACTGTAAGGGCAGAGCCTGCAGGTGGGTGAGAGACTGTAGATGGGTAAGAGCCTGCAGGTGGGTGAGAGACTGTAGATGGGTAAGAGCCTGCAGGTGGGTGAGAGACTGTAGATGGGTAAGAGCCTGCAGGTGGGTGAGAGACTGTAGATGGGCAAGAGCCTGCAGGTGGGTGAGAGACTGTAGATGGGCAAGAGCCTGCAGGTGGGTGAGAGACTGTAGATGGGCAAGAGCCTGCAGGTGGGTGAGAGACTGTAGATGGGCAAGAGCCTGCAGGTGGGTGAGAGACTGTAGATGGGTAAGAGCCTGCAGGTGGGTGAGAGACTGTAGATGGGCAAGAGCCTGCAGGTGGGTGAGAGACTGTAGATGGGCAAGAGCCTGCAGGTGGGTGAGAGACTGTAGATGGGCAAGAGCCTGCAGGTGGGTGAGAGACTGTAGATGGGCAAGAGCCTGCAGGTGGGTGAGAGACTGTAGATGGGCAAGAGCCTGCAGGTGGGTGAGAGACTGTAGATGGGCAAGAGCCTGGTGGGTGAGAGACTGTAGATGGGTAAGAGCCTGCAGGTGGGTGAGAGACTGTAGATGGGTAAGAGCCTGCAGGTGGGTGAGAGACTGTAGATGGGCAAGAGCCTGCAGGTGGGTGAGAGACTGTAGATGGGCAAGAGCCTGCAGGTGGGTGAGAGACTGTAGATGGGTAAGAGCCTGCAGGTGGGTGAGAGACTGTAGATGGGCAAGAGCCTGCAGGTGGGTGAGAGACTGTAGATGGGCAAGAGCCTGCAGGTGGGTGAGAGACTGTAGATGGGCAAGAGCCTGCAGGTGGGTGAGAGACTGTAGATGGGCAAGAGCCTGCAGGTGGGTGAGAGACTGTAGATGGGCAAGAGCCTGCAGGTGGGTGAGAGACTGTAGATGGGCAAGAGCCTGCAGGTGGGTGAGAGACTGTAGATGGGCAAGAGCCTGCAGGTGGGTGAGAGACTGTAGATGGGCAAGAGCCTGCAGGTGGGTGAGAGACTGTAGATGGGCAAGAGCCTTCAGGTGGGTGAGAGACTGTAGATGGGGTGAGAAGAGCCTGCAGGTGGGTGAGAGACTGTAGATGGGCAAGAGCCTGTAGATGGGCAGGTGGGTGAGAGACTGTAGATGGGTAAGAGCCTGCAGGTGGGTGAGAGACTGTACATATAGTTATCCAAGTGTCACATACAGTAGCTAAAGTGTCACAAACAGTTTCCATAATGTCACATACAGTTACCCTAGTGTCACATACAGCTTCCCAAGTGTCACAGTCATCGAAGTGTCACACAGTAATAAAGTGTCACATACAGTCATCCAAGTGTTACATACAGAGATGCTATACCGATGATGATACTTTTCAAAACGCTTGTGCTCTCTAGAGTGGAGTACTGCTGCACAATGACAGCACCTTTCAAAGCTGGAGAAATTGCTGACCTGGAGAGCGTGCAGAGATCCTTTACTGCTAGAATCCACTCAGTAAAACATCTAAACTATTGGGACCGACTAAAGAGCCTAAAACTGTACTCCCTTGAGCGCAGGCGGGAGAGATACATAATAATTTACACGTGGAAAATATTAGAGGGGCTAGTCCCAAACCTGCACACAGAAATAACATCACATGAGACCAGAAGACATGGCAGGATGTGCAGAATACCCCCGTTGAAAAACAGAGGTGCAACTGGTACTCTGAGAGAGAACTCTATCAACATCAGATGTCCGAGACTGTTCAACACGCTTTCACTACACATAAGGGGCCTAACTGGCCGACCCATCACAGTGTTCAAGAGAGAACTGGATAAGTACCTCCAAAGGATACCTGATCAACCAGGCTGTGACTCATACGTCAGGCTGCGAGCAGCCGCGTCCAACAGCCTGGTTGATCAGTCCGGCAACCAGGAGGCCTGGTCGACGACCGGGCCGCGGGGACGCTAAGCCCTGGAAGCACCTCAAGGTAACCTCAAGGTAAGGTACAGTCGTCAAGTGTCACAAACAGTCATCAAAGTGCCTTATACATTTACCCAAGTGTCACATAGTCACCCAAGTGTCCCAGTTACCCAAGTGTCACATACAGCTACTCAAGTGTCACATACAGCTACTCAAGTGTCACATACAGTCATTCAAGTGTCACACAGTCATAAAGTGTCACATACAGTCATCCAAATGTCACATACAGTCAAGTGTCACAAACAGTCATCCAAGTGCCTTATACATTTACCCAAGTGTCACATTGAGTTACCCAAGTGTCACATACAGTCACCCAAGTGTCCCAGATACCCAAGTTTCACATACAGCTACTCAAGTGTCACGTACAGCTACTCAAGTGTCACATACAGCTACTCAAGTGTCACATATAGTAACTCAAGTGTCACACAGTCATAAAGTGTCACATACAGTCATCCAAATGTCACATGCAGTCAGGTGTCGCAAACAGTCATCCAAGTGCCTTATACATTTACCCAAGTGTCACATTGAGTTACCCAAGTGTCACATACAGTCACCCAAGTGTCCCAGATACACAAGTTTCACATACAGCTACTCAAGTGTCACATACAGCTACTCAAGTGTCACATACAGCTACTCAAGTGTCACATATAGTAACTCAAGTGTCACAAACAGTTTCCATAGGTTCACATATAGTTATCCAAGTGTCACATACAGTTACT
>NW_025552695.1:17500-34203 GCF_020424385.1 Procambarus clarkii | reverse complement strand
CATATAAGACAGCAATGATCACAATGGTAAAGATGTTCAGATTGGGTACATAAAGATTGGGAGACTGGGTAGCAAAAGATACAGATAAACAAGATTTATAAACACCATACAGCAGATTGGCAGCACATATAAGAAAACAGCAATGATCATAATGGTAAAGATGTTCAGATTGGGAACATAAAGGTTGGGAGATTGGGTAGCAATAGATACAGTGCAATTTTAAGGCAAAAAGGGAAAAACTATGAAGATGAAATTAGGTACTTTTTAGTATTGATTTTGAATGATGTAAAAGTTGGACAGCTTTTCAATTCAGTAGGGAGTGAGTTCCATACACTGGGTCCCTTTATTTGCATAGAGTGTTTACACAGATTAAGTTTAACTCTGGGGATATCAAAGAGATATTTATTTCTGGTGTGGTGATAATAGGTCCTATTACATCTGTCCAGGAAGAGTTTCAGACAAGGATTTGCATTTAAGAACAGGGTTTTGTAAATGTAGTTGACACAAGAGAATTTGTGGAGTGAGATTATGTTTAGCATGTTTAGGGAGTTAAACAAGGGGGCTGTGTGTTGTCTGAAAGCAGAATTTGATATTATTCTGATAGCAGATTTTTGCTGGGTGATGATGGACTTGAGGTGGTTTGCAGTGGTTGAACCCCATGCACAGATACCATTGTCTTTATTGTCTTTATCACCTGACCCAGTGCGGATATAAAATCAACCAGCATTGTAAGATCTCTTCACTTGAGAATGAACCATGGAGGTTCGAAACGTTGTGCAAATTGTATAAATATGTGTAATACATTCTATAGTAAATCACTTCTTTTCTTCACCTTAAAAGTACGAAAATGAGTTTTGGAGAACTCCTATTTCAACTAAGCCCTGATGCTAAGAAAATAGTTAGAGGGATAGAAGCCCTAAACCAGAAAATAATAAATACAGAATATGCGGTCATATTCAATAAAACATGTTTGAAAGAAAACCTGCTGCCAGTATACACCAATATATATATATATATATATATATATATATATATATATATATATATATATATATATATATATATATATTAGTATATTTTGGTAGCAGTCTTTCCTGTAGACATATATTATTAAATATGACCGAAAAAGTAAGATTAATAATTCTAACACGAATTTTCTCAATCTTTCGTACATTACGCTTCACTGTTGGAGGTAAATCAAAAATCACTTCTCCAAAATTCATTTTTATTTCTAGTCTGACGCGACACGGGCGCGTTTCGTAAAACTTATTACATTTTCAAAGACTTCACAAATACACAACTGATTAGAACTTACGTCTCTCTGATATTATATCTACATTTGAGTGAGGTGGGAAGGGTGATGTGGCATTAACACAAGATAGAACAGGAGGGGATATTAATAGGGTATTAAAAGTATCAACACAAGACAGAACAGAAACAATGGGTATTGAATAGAAGTGTTTGTAGAAAGCCTATTGGTCCATATTTCTTGATGCTTCTATATTGGAGCGGAGTCATGAGGTGGGTAGAATATAGTTGTGCAATAATTGGCTGTTGATTGCTGGTGTTGACTTCTTGATGTGTAGTGCCTTGCAAACGTCAAGCCGCCTGCTATCGCTGTATCTATCGATGATTTCTGTGTTGTTTACTAGGATTTCTCTGGCGATGGTTTGGTTATGGGAAGAGATTATATGTTCCTTAATGGAGCCCTGTTGCTTATGCATCGTTAAACGCCTAGAAAGAGATGTTGTTGTCTTGCCTATATACTGGGTTTTTTGGAGCTTACAGTCCCCAAGTGGGCATTTGAAGGCATAGACGACGTTAGTCTCTTTTAAAGCGTTCTGTTTTGTGTCTGGAGAGTTTCTCATGAGTAGGCTGGCCGTTTTTCTGGTTTTATAGTAAATCGTCAGTTGTATCCTCTGATTTTTGTCTGTAGGGATAACGTTTCTATTAACAATATCTTTCAGGACCCTTTCCTCCGTTTTATGAGCAGTGGAAAAGAAGTTATATGTTCCATTAAGGAACATATAATCTCTTCCCATAACCAAACCATCGCCAGAGAAATCCTAGTAAACAACACAGAAATCATCGATAGATACAGCGATAGCAGGCGGCTTGACGTTTGCAAGGCACTACACATCAAGAAGTCAACACCAGCAATCAACAGCCAATTATTGCACAACTATATTCTACCCACCTCATGACTCCGCTCCAATATAGAAGCATCAAGAAATATGGACCAATAGGCTTTCTACAAACACTTCTATTCAATACCCATTGTTTCTGTTCTGTCTTGTGTTGATACTTTTAATACCCTATTAATATCCCCTCCTGTTCTATCTTGTGTTAATGCCACATCACCCTTCCCACCTCACTCAAATGTAGATATAATATCAGAGAGACGTAAGTTCTAATCAGTTGTGTATTTGTGAAGTCTTTGAAAATGTAATAAGTTTTACGAAACGCGCCCGTGTCGCGTCAGACTAGAAATAAAAATGAATTTTGGAGAAGTGATTTTTTATTTACCTCCAACAGTGAAGCGTAATGTACGAAAGATTGAGAAAATTCGTGTTAGAATTATTAATCTTACTTTTTCGGTCATATTTAATAATATATATATATATATATATATATATATATATATATATATATATATATATATATATATATATATATATATATATATATATATATATATATATATTGTGACGATAATCTCCTTCAAGAGATTGAGCCTGCTCTTCCCTCCACAATTACGTCGTTATATATATATAAAACTACTATGGAAGAAATGTCCAACAACGACAACAACACCAGCAGGGTTTGCCAGAGCGCAAAACGTATGCAGCCAGGGACACCTGCTCAGACTCAAACCGCCAAACTACCTGTCTTACTGCCGGCTCCTCGCCTGATTGGTCGCCGGTCTGGCTGCAACTGCACTCACCCCCCCATACTACTTGATGTCTGGGGCCGCCACGACCTCAGTCCTCAGAATGTTCCGTGCTTTCACAGTTAACACTTCTCCCTGCTAGACGTAAGCTTTAGCGTACGTATACTGAGAGAGGTGATAGCTTAAAGCCAATATTCCAGCACCTTTCATATACTTGTCTATTGCACTTCTTGTTATTTTGTCTTAACGTAACTTTTCATTGTGTCATTTAATTATTCTTATTATTTTGATTGATTGATTTTATTATACGAAATTGTTTGTCCATTTTATTCATGTTTTATTTCTTTAACGTAATTAAAATTTCATTGTTAAAGTTTACTTGTGTTTTGTGTGTCTTCTCCTTACCTTACCACAGACGAAGTTCCAGATTTTCTATTTTTTTTTAATACTATGTGACGAGGCCATACCCCTAGCTTTGAACAGCCGAACACCAACGCCTTACCGTCACATATTATATATATATATATATATATAAGTAGCAAGCAATTATATATATATACACAGTACTGTATATGAATCTGGCAATAATATTAGCCTGATTCTGATATTTGTATTATCTTATATTTGGTATTTTATAAACCAAAACTTTGCATATATATGAGTGACTCCAGAATTTGTATTATAATGCGGAGTATTTCATCAAAAGCTTAACTGTTATTTATTTCATTTGTTTACAAATACCTTAATCTGACAATTTATTAATATAAAAGGATGTCTGCTTTTAAATTAGTGATTTAACAAATTTGATGTAAAGTCCTTAGTTTCACTATTGTTTAATCGATAATTGGCAGTCTCCGTGGTGTAGTGGTAAGACACTCGCCTGGCGTTCCGCGAGCGCTATGTCATGGGTTCGTATCCTGGCCGGGGAGGATTTACTGGGCGCAATTCCTTAACTGTAGCCTCTGTTTAACGCAACAGTAAAATGTGTACTTGGATGAAAAAACGATTCTTCGCGGCAGGGAATCGTATTCCAGGGACCATAGGATTAAGGACTTGCCCGAAACGCTACGCGTACTAGTGGCTGTACAAGAATGTAACAACTCTTGTATATATCTCAAAAAAAAAAAAAAAAAAAGTATATTTATGATCATTATTGGCCTGTATTATGAGGTGTAGGAGTAACCTATATGGTTTTGATTGGTCGTTTAATTTCTTGTCTTGATGGATGTGAATGATGTTTGATTATTATTTATTTAGGCTCTGTTATTAGTTCAGATTATTTATAGATAGAATAATGTGCAATAGATGGCTCTTAAAACCTGTTAATTATTATATTATTATTACTTGACAATTGTCTCAACATTCCAATTTACTGTCCTCTTACTATAAGTGTTGTTTTAATTAGCACATAAATGATCTTCACGTAATATGGTTTATTTACCCCCATGACAATGCTTCAGTATTTGTAAAGTTATAATTCCCGGTTATTAAGGTAATTAGAGAAATAACAAACCCTGAATATATCAACGTTAAAAGCATTTTGGTATGTGCAAAATATTCTTGTTTTGCAAGAACACTGGCTTACATCTTATGAATATCAAAACCACTTCAAATTTATTGATAGTTCTTTTTCCACTGCCAGTATTGACATGTCTATTGACTGGTCAGGTCCTGGAAGACCCTATGGTGCTGCTGCTATCCTGGGCATAACAATATGCAATGTAAAGTTGAGGTTGTCAATATTGTATCAGGGCTCACTCCTGCTATACTTGTGTCCTATAGTTATCTGGAGATGATTTCGGGGCTTATCGTCCCCCACGGCCCGGTCCTCGACCAGGCCTCCTTTTTGTTACACAATCCCAAGGAAGCAGCCTGTAGCTGCTGTCTACCTCTCAGGTACATATTTACTGCTAGGTGAACAGACTCATCAGGATGAAAGAAACTCTGCCCATTTGTTTCTGCCTCCACCAAGGATCGAACCCGGAACCTCAGGACTACGAATCCGATGTGCTGTCCGCTCGGATGTCAGGCCCCTTTTCTCAGGGGCCTGAAAGGTGCTCAGCAGTATTTGATTATGTGTGTGTGTATATGCATGGTTTCCACAAGCAATATCAACTGTGCAGATGAGTATGGAAATGTATAATCAGAAATATATCAATTGACTAATTTGTATCATAATGCTGAACTCATGGGGTGGTAGGTGATTTTTAACACTGATTTTACCCGCTAAGATGTATACTTCAATTTGTTTAATGAATTCATGGATGCTGAAAATTTACATAATCCTGCTATTAATGATTTACTAATAGTATAGCTTTATGTCATGAGATAGGAATGGAAGGTCTCATATTGATCATTTTCTTATTGATGATATAACTGGTCACACCTTTAAGTATAAGGCTGTCAGTGATGACAACCTGTCCTGGTATCATCCTGCCATGGCCACCTCCAATATACCTCACTCACAAGTTGCTGCTGCCAAAGATAACATAAACCTCCCTAGAACACACCTAAACGTAGGAAGGCCACTCTTGCTGACCTGGATAAGTTTAAATGACTGCTTAACCAATACTCAAATCACAAGTGATGCAATTGCTTGCAATATTATCCAGTGCAATTTGCATCAGAACAATCTCAAGGACTTTTTCACATCAGTCGTTTCAGTGCTATATAGGGCAGGGGAAGAGAGTATTTATCTTATAACCAATAACCCCCTCCCCGCTCAGCTCGTTGTCGCCGTGTGGGGGCTTAGTGGGCGGCTGCCGGAGTGTGATGCTCCTTGGGACAGTCCTCTGTCCTTTTCTAGCCTTGTGCTCCTGCTGCCGTCCTCTCCAATTCTGCTGGGCATCTTTTCCTTTTCCTTCTGTTTCGTTTTTCTCCCCCCTCTTCTCCTATCTGCTTGCCGTTTCCTGCCGACCTTTTGCTCGTTCTGGTTCTTCCCTTGGACTTCTTCTATTTTGACGCCCGGGTGCTTGAGGAGGCATCCTCTTGCACCCGTAGAACTGCAGTACCCGACGTCGAGAGCGAGGGGAACCTTTTATTGTCAATCCCCACTTCGTCACTGAACCCGATCTCGACGGACTGTCGGTTTCTTAAGGTGGCGTTTGTGGGGCGTATACTCACGACGCACCCCTAGGAGGCCCCGACAAGATCGGCGATAGCTTCTTGTTGGGTGTCCTGCCTCTAATTGTGGCTCCATGGTGGGTGTGGGGGCACATTCGTGAGTGAATTCTTCTTTCGTCAAGATGATTACCCCTGCTTCGGCTTCTTCTGGTTTACCTTCTCAGGCTCGTGGGGTGGGCGACCAAGCCCCCGAGTCGGTACGTATTGGAAGACCGGGCTCTGTAGCCTCCGCTGCATTGGGCCCCGACCTTGCTCCTCCTTTGGCCTCTCTGACTCCTTCCTCTGGCTCCCCTCCCTCCTCTGTGGTTGGGTCGAGCCCCAAGCCCCCAGTGGTGACTACCTCGTCCCCTGGCGCGGCTCCTTCTCTGGTTGTAACTACTGCACCTTTTAACCCCTCTCTCTCTGGGGGTTCTCACCGCCGTCCTCGTCACGGCCGCCCTCGCTCGATTCCTTCCAGCTCTGCTACCTATCAAGCCTTGTTTGGTCCCGCTTCGTGGGCCAAATATTTTGATCTCCTCCCTCTTGATTCTGCGCCTCCTGACGATTTCTCCCTCCATCGGCATCTCATTGATTCCGTGGATGCCTCCATTACTTTCAACCCCACTCGTCTCGGTACACGTGTCGTTGCTGCTCCTTCTCAGGATGCTGCTTCCCGCTTGGCTGCCTTATCCTGCCTTGGCGAGACCCCCGTTCGGGTCTCGAAGAACGCTCAGTTGAATGCCAGTGTTGGCACTATTTTGCTCCCGCCCCATGTTGCGACCGGTGTTCGGGACCTGCGCGACTGCCACGACGATATTCGCCATATCCTCACTGCCCAGGGCCATTCTATTCTCCAGGTGGACACGTTTACTCGTTCCCCTCGTGGTAGTCGCCGTCAACCCCTCCGGGTTGTGAAGATTACCTTTGATGGTAGGACCCTTCCACCCTCTGTCATTCTTGCTGGTGCCAGGTGCTCTGTCCAGGAGTACATTCCTTCTCCTCGGCTCTGCAACAAGTGCTGGAGGTTTGGGCATGGTGCCCTCCGCTGCTCCGGGACTGTCTCTCTCTGTCCTTTGTGTGGTGGCGAAGGTCACTCTAAGTCGGAGTGCGCTTCTCCCCAGGCTCGTTGCCTCAACTGCGGTGAGGCCCATCCTACCTTCTCCCGTGCGTGTGTCCATTACAAGCTTGAGGCAGCTGTCCTCAACTTGAAGCACCGGGAGCGTTTATCTTTTCCTGAGGCGAGGCGCCAGGTTCGCCGGCTCCCGCCTTATGCTAATATCTCTTATGCTCGCGTGTTGCGCTCTTCCTCTCCTCGTCCTTCCCGCCTTCCTCAGACTCACAACCGTTTCCGGGCCTTGGACCCTGATGCGCCCACTGCCCCCTCCTCTGTCCCTTTGGGTTCTCTCCCGAAGGATCCTCCTCCTGGTCCTCTGTCTGGGGTTCCCCTTCCTTCTACCCGGTCTGTCGTGTCTTCTGTGTCTTCTTCCTCGTCCCCCTCCGATCCTCCTTCCCATCCTCTTCCTCCATCTATCGGCTCTCCCCATTGCCTGTCGGTGCGGGCGGATGTCCATCGCTCTCCTAACGGCCGTCGTGTGTGCTCTCGTTCGGCTTCTCCTGTTGAGACACTGGAATCCGTTGCCCGGTACGTAGTTGCTGGGACACCGGTCTCTTTAAGTCAGAAACGTAAGCCTGGCTCCTCTCCTTCCTCTTCCCCGGCGGGTAAGAAGGCTTCGCTTTCTTCCTCAGCTCCTCCTTCTGGCTCTGTTGCTCCTTCCCCTCCCGTTTCAGTGCTCGCGCCCCCTGTTCCTGCTATGGAGGTTTCTTTGGCCCCTGCTTCCCTTTCGGTTGCTGCTCTTGCTGGGGTGCGCTCCCCTCTTTCTACTCCCCCTCTTCCTGCTGCTGTCCTTGACTGCTCCTCTCCGTTGTCTCCTCCTCTTCCTCCTCCTCCTCCTCCTCCTCCTCCGGACCCTGCCCGCCCACCTCTGATCTGTTCTCCCGTTTCCTTCCCTCCGTCTTTGCTCAGTTTACCCATGCCCCCTAACCCTGACTTTGCTGACCCTGATCCCGACCCTGATATTCTTTAACGTGCTCTGTTGCTCTTTCGCCTTTGTTTCTTCCTTGTTCTCTGTTTTTGTCCTTTCTCTTCTCGTCGTTGTCCATTCTTCAATGGAACGTTCGAGGTTATTACGCCAATTTCCTCGAACTCCAACTTCTGATTTCGCGGTTTTCGCCCCTTTGTGTCTGTCTCCAGGAGCCAATGCTTGGTGCTCGTCCTGGTCGTTTTCGTGGCTATTCCTTTCTCTCCCCCCCCCCCCCAGCCATTGCTGGGGCTTCTAATTCTTCTGCTCTCTTGATTCGGGCTGATGTTCCCTTTGTTCCTTTACTATTTCCTTCGCCTCTCCATTGTTCTGCTGCTCGTATCTTTGTGGGGAAATGGTACACAGTTTGTTCCATTTATCTCCCCCCGAGTGTCCCGCTCTCTCTTCCTGATTTGAAACACCTCCTAGACTCCTTGCCGGAGCCTGTGCTCCTGCTGGGTGACTTCAATTGTCGTCATTCTCTTTGGGGTGACGTTCTGACGAATACCCGGGGTCGCCTCCTTGAGCCGTTTCTCCTCTCTTCTTCCCTGTCTCTTCTAAATTCTGGTGAGCCCACTCATTTGGACTCTCGAACTCGCACCCTTTCTTGTCTTGATCTTTCTCTCTGCTC
This sequence comes from Procambarus clarkii, assembly GCF_020424385.1. Taxonomy (NCBI): domain Eukaryota; kingdom Metazoa; phylum Arthropoda; class Malacostraca; order Decapoda; family Cambaridae; genus Procambarus; species Procambarus clarkii. The sequence goes on along the minus strand of NW_025552695.1, from coordinate 25,502 downwards.
TTCTTCTCTTTACTTAGATTTCACGTGGCAGGTTCTTGATGACCTCCATGGAAGTGATCATTTCCCCATCCTTGTTTCCTTTTTCTCTTTTCGCCCTTCCCTCTCTTTCCCTAGGTGGCAGTTTGCTAAGGCGGACTGGACCCTATTTTCCCTCAGTGCTACTCTCTCTGACCTCTCCCTTCTGCCCCTCTCTCGCGCTCTCCTCCTTTTTCATGACACTGTCTTCAACGCTGCCCTCCGCTCTATTCCTCGCTCTTCCTCTCGGGGTCCACGGAAGTGCGTTCCCTGGTGGAATGCGGACTGTGCTCGGGCTGTCCGCTGTAAGCGTGCAGCCTGGAAGAGGCACCGCCGTAGGCAGACGACCGATTCTTTTCTTTTCTTTCGGAAAGCGAGTGCGGTGGCCCGTAGGGCCATCCGTACGGCTAAACGTGAATGTTGGGCATCTTATGTCTCAACAATTACGTCCGAAACCCCTCTGGCCCAGATCTGGAAGCGTATCCGCAAGATAGCGGGTAAGTTCGTTCCCGATGTTTCTCCGGTCCTTCACCTCCATGATACTCTTGTGGCGGACCCGTTGCAGGTCGCTTCCGAACTGGGTTCCCACTTTTCTTCTGTTAGCTCTGGTCTTCATCTTCCCCAATCTTTCCTTCTTCGTAAACCTGTCCTTGAGTCTCGTCCTTTAGATTTCTGCACTCATCTTCAGCTTCCCTATAATGATCCCTTCTCTCTCTCTGAACTTCGTTCTGCCCTGGCCCTCTGCGGTTCTACGGCGGCGGGCTCCGATGGTATTCATTATGAGATGCTTCGCCATCTCCCTCCGAGCACGTCTCAGTATTTACTGAGTCTGTATAATCGGATCTGGGAGTCGTCGTCAGTCCCTGAGGACTGGCTCGATGCCGTTGTCCTCCCTGTTCGCAAACCGGGGTCTCTGGGTACTTCCCCTAAGGACTTTCGCCCTATTGCTCTCACAAGTTGTGTCTGCAAACTCTTTGAACGTATGGTTAACGTTCGTCTGATGTGGTTCCTGGAACACCATCACCTCCTCTCCCCTTCTCAATTTGGTTTCCGCAAGTGCCGCAGCACGACAGATGTCCTGGTGAACTTGGAGGTCTATATTCGTACTGCTTTTGCTGCGAAGACCTCCGTTGTTGCCGTCCTTTTTGATCTAGAAAAGGCTTATGACACCACTTGGCGTTATCATATCCTATCTCAACTTCATTCTTTTGGCCTTCGTGGTCATCTCCCTCTCTTTCTCCGCAGCTTCCTCTCTCGTCGTTCCTTTCGGGTGCGCCTTGGTACCGCTCTCTCTCCCTCTTTTCAACAATACGAAGGTGTGCCCCAGGGTAGTGTTCTGAGCACTACTCTTTTTCTGGTTGCCCTCAATGGTCTTCTTTCCTCTCTTCCTTCTGGTGTCTTCTCCGCTCTCTATGTCGATGATCTTACCCTTTGTTGTCAGGGTGATGATTCGCCTCTCCTTCAACGCTGGCTTCAACTTGCCATTGATGCCGTGTCGTCTTGGGCCACAGGTCATGGCTTCAAGTTCTCTACTTCTAAGACTTGTGCCATGACTTTTACGCGGAAACGGGTTGTTCTTCGTCCCTCTTTGTCACTTTATGGTCATCCCCTTGAATACAAAGATTCCGCGAAGCTTTTGGGGTTATTTCTTGACACTCGTTTGTCTTGGTCTCCCCATATCTCTTACCTCCGTGTTGAGTGCTCTAAGGCCCTTACCCTCCTTCGGGTCTTGTCCCATACTTCTTGGGGGGCAGATAGGCGCACTCTCCTTGCTTTACATTCCTCTCTCGTCCTGTCTAAGCTCGATTATGGTTGCCCTGCTTACTCGTCTGCTTCTCCTTCTACTCTTCGCCGTCTTGATGCTTTGCACCATACTGGGTTGCGTCTCAGTTCTGGTGCCTTTCGTTCGACTCCCATCCTTAGCTTGTATGTTGACACTGGCTTCCTGTCTCTCCAGGACCGCCGTGATCGCTACTGTCTTCGCTATCTTGCGCGGTCCTTACAACATCCTTCCTCTCGCCTCTGTCGTGCTTTAACTTTTACCCCTCCTGCGGTTCCTGTTCCTCTTCACCACCTCCCTCTTTCTGTCCGGTTATCTCGCCTACAGGATTCTCTTTCCGTTCGTATTTCTGATGTTTCTCCTCGTGTTGTTCCTTCTTTGCCCCCGTGGAGGGTCCCTCTTCCGCGGTTTTGTACATCCTTGACCCGTATCACTAAAGCTTTTACCCCTCCTACGGTTCTCAAACGCCTTTTCCTCGAGCACTTTTCTTCTCACTCCCGCTCCGTTTCTGTCTTCACCGATGGGTCTAAGTCACCGGACGGTGTTGGCTACTCTGTTGTTTTTCCTGATCGCACTTATATGTGTCGCTTGCCTCCGGAGACTAGCATCTTTACAGCGGAACTTTATGCTATTCTCTATGCTCTTCGTCTCCTGCTTTCTCGTTGTCAGTCTTCCTTTGTGGTTGTTGTTGACTCTCGTAGTGCCCTCATGGCTCTCGGGTCCTTTAATCCGGTTCATCCAGTAGTTGTCGAGATCCAGCATTGGCTGTTTCTCGTTCACAGTAAATTTAAGTCGGTTGAGTTTTGTTGGGTTCCCAGCCATATTGGTGTGTCTTTAAATGAGCGTGCGGATGCTGCTGCCAAGGAAGCTGTCCGCTCTTGTCCCATCTCTCGCAAAGGCATTCCGTATTCCGACTTTTACCCGGTTATCCATTCCTCAGTCCTTACCCGTTGGCAGGCTTCTTGGTTGTCTGTTACTGGTAACAAGCTACGTACTCTTAAATGTTGTGTTTCCTCGTGGCCGTCCTCCTTCCACCGTAACCGGCGGTGGGAAACAGCTCTGGCGAGGTTGCGTATTGGCCATACTCGCTTAACCCATGGTCACTTGATGGAGCGCCGCCCTGCTCCTTATTGTCCTAGTTGCATCGTCCCTCTTACGGTCGTGCATGTCCTTCTTGAATGTCCTGACTTCCAGGACGAGCGTGTGTCTTGCTTTCCGACCGCCCCTCGCGGTCACCTGTCCCTCGATAGAATTCTTGGTGACTCGGATACTTTTGATGTCGTTCGCCTTATGCGTTTTTGTTCTCGTATTGGCATCCTTGGTGATATTTAGCGCCCTCTGATTATTTTGCGTACTTGATGGTGCTACATAGCCTTCCCGGTTTGGTGCCTTCTTTTGATAATTACTTACTTACTTATAACCAATAAAAGAAGTAGTATGCCTGGTTGGAACAATCATGTTAGGGGAAATTCAAAATTGATCTACCTTTTGGTATAACCTACAGAAAGATGCAGGGTGCCCCAGATCTTTTGGAAAACCCTACGGAAAGTTGCAGGAGTGCCCAAGACCTTTTGGCATAACCTATGGAAAGAAGCAGAGGGAGGAGGTCTTCTCGCTACGCTACGAGACCAACGTGATCACGCTACGCTCCTCATTCTAAGCTGTATATCAGCCCTTATACTATCGCCAGATGATGTAGACCGCCACCCACAGGCAGCTAAGTACATGGAGTCCTAGCATGTTATAGCAAAACCAAAGTAACCGACCAAAATCAACTCATTCCATCTCAATTAAGTTTCAAAACATTCCTCTATGGCTGTGAGTACCAGTGCATGCTGCCGCCACCGCGCTGCCTGACGCAAGTTTCTTCACAATATATACCCCCAGTCCATTCTAACCAATCATGTCTCCTAAACATGGGGCTGTGCAGAGAAAGAAGGACAACAAACCCCTTAACAAGGCAACCATCCCGGCCAACTCAAACAATATTCGTGTTTCTCCGTCTGGAAGCTCTGGGGTCCAGGGCAGCGGTGCTGCCCTCCCCTCCACCCCTTTGAGCAAGGGAGCAGAGTACTCTCAACAACATGCTAGCATCCCACTATAAGCAACTTAAGCGAGCTTCCGGTCCCTCACCGGAATTCTATAACTGGGCCGAGAATCAGTGGTTCAAAAAGTTGTGCCAAGTCCTCGAGTCTCAAAATGCTATCATCTTGAGTCTTCTAAATGAGAATCTAGCGAGCGCTAATCTCCAACAACAACAACAAGAAATGCGAGGATATTAGAAACTGCAAGGCAAGCCAAGACCAACTACAGCATGATTTGAATGACCTCCGTGAGGAAAGCAACCTTCTGAAAACTGATGAACGCCAACTCCCAGGATGAACAAGACCAGCAAAAGCTGCTAGACTCTGGTGGCTCTGGATCTCGTAAAAGACAAATTGCAGCTCATTCTAAACAAATCAGCAGATGCCAATCTAGTCCGGACAGCTGTAGCCCAACGGAAGGGATTATACGGTGCTCCATAGAATTACCCGAATCAGTGCTTCGTTAGAGATGGACTGATAAAGGTGAGAAAAACGGCAGAGGGCAAAATCGGCCCAAATCAGGCCAAAACTACCCAAATCGTATTAGCATTACGTAAGTAATGAAGAAATATGGTATATTTACTTACTATAATGTTGGTGCTACACGTAGAACATGATCAAACCTATTTTTACTCTGAAATAATCTAATTTCATAACGAAATGAGACGTAAATATGAGAGAGGTGACGCCATAGGAAGTCGACGGTCCAAGCGACAATTGTGTGGAGCGACTTATCCAAGATATATGGTCGCTTGGAGAGTGTTTGCTGCCATAACAGCCTCCTGTACACAGTGATCCAGTCGTCGTATTTCATGGCTCAAATTGTCGCAAATTTAATTGGTAATATTAACAAGTAGAATGTGTATTTATAATAATATTTTTCATAAACAGCCACAAAATATTTAATATTTATTAAAAAAAAGTGTTTGGAAGTTAAATCAATTCCACATGACAATACATTTGTTATATAGAAACTAGCGTTATTCGTTGGTATGCGTTCGCTATTTAAACTACTCCAGTCCTTTTCGTTCATAGAACACCGAACCCTACACGCTCTCTGATATATTGCTTAATTAACAAATATTCACAAATAAAGATTATATTTATATATGTTATCAGAAAGGCAGATATAAAATAGTTTGTGTTAATGCATCACAGAGATTATACCTTATTAGAGAGGAAAAATATTCATATTTTAAACAAGGCTTCTTGGCCGACGCTCTCCCTTTCGATGGGAACTATGACCTTTTGAAAATCAATGTTAATTGAATCTATATATTGTAAAAAACGAAGTTTTTTATGTCATCAGAAAGACATATAAGCTGCATGTTAATACTTTGGTATAAATATAACTGAAGTGAAAGTGAAGATATATGCCTTTTTATAGTTACTTGATGGCTCGCTCAGGGAGTGTGAAGGCCTGCACACAAGCCAATCAATTTTATAATTAATATACATATATGCAAAGTAACGTCAAAGGTTTTTATTTCAGAATAAAGACAGATGTAGACGATAATGTAAATACATTTCAAGGAAAACATATCTTAAATGAAAGCAAAGATATGGTCAAATAAATAGGCAATACCACACCATCGCCAGTGTCCGGACACATGAATATTCGCATTAGGTAGGTGAAAGGAAATGTACCCAACCATTTCCATTTACGCGACCAGTTTCCGTTCTTATGTTCTTACTTACATTTATTGAAATTTATCATCATCATCATTTACAGAAATAAATTAACATAAAAATGTAGTAATTTTAATACACAAAACAGAAGTAGATATGTATGTAAATTATGACGCAGGATAGGATCACTATTGCAGAACTATTCGCATACTTTGCGTCATTATATACAGTACTGGAATTTAAAAAAAATCGCGGAATTCAGAGATAACACCATCATTGGTGTCCAAGAAAAGTGTAAGTACTTCATTTATAATGATGTGCTGCCCGAAATCTTAGCGAAGTATCTAAAATTTGCTTACTGTAAGTAATTCATGCAAATGATTGTAAAGCCGTCGCCCAGTTGGTTGGGTGTGGAGCACATGACTGTTAAACTGCCGCCCAGTTGGATGGGTGTGGAGCACATGACTGTTAAGCTGCCGCCCAGTTGGGTGGGTGTGGAGCACATGACTGTAAAGCTGCCGCCCATTTGGGTGGGTGTGGAGCACATGACTGTTAAGCTGCCGCCCAGTTGGGTGGGTGTGGAGCACATGACTGTTAAGCTGCCGCCCAGTTGGGTGGGTGTGGAGCACATGACTGTTAAGCTGTTGGGTAGGTGTGGAGCCATGACTGTTAAGCCCAGTTGGGTGGGTGTGGAGCACATGACTGTTAAGCTGCCGCCCAGTTGGGTGGGTGTGGAGCACATGACTGTTAAGCTGCCGCCCAGTTGGGTGGGTGTGGAGCACATGACTGTTAAGCTGCCGCCCAGTTGGGTGGGTGTGGAGCACATGACTGTTAAGCTGCCGCCCAGTTGGGTGGGTGTGGAGCACATGACTGTTAAGCTGCCGCCCAGTTGGGTGGGTGTGGAGCACATGACTGTTAAGCTGCCGCCCAGTTGGGTGGGTGTGGAGCACATGACTGTAAAGCTGCCGCCCAGTTGGGTGGGTGTGGAGCACATGACTGTTAAGCTGCCGCCCAGTTGGGTGGGTGTGGAGCACATGACTGTTGCCGCCCAAGACTGTTAAGCTGCCGCCCAGTTGGGGGTGGGTGTGGAGCACATGACTGTAAAGCTGCCGCCCAGTTGGGTGGGTGTGGAGCACATGACTGTTAAGCTGCCGCCCAGTTGGGTGGGTGTGGAGCACATGACTATAAAGCTGCCGCCCAGTTGGGTGGGTGTGGAGCACATGACTGTTAAGCTGCCGCCCAGTTGGGTGGGTGTGGAGCACATGACTGTTAAGCTGCCGCCCAGTTGGGTGGGTGTTGAGCACATGACTGTTAAGCTGCCGCCCAGTTGGGTGGGTGTGGAGCACATGACTGTTAAGCTGCCGCCCAGTTGGGTGGGTGTGGAGCACATGACTGTAAAGCTGCCGCCCAGTTGGGTGGGTGTGGAGCACATGACTGTTAAGCTGCCGCCCAGTTGAGTGGGTGTGGAACACATGACTGTTAAGCTGCCGCCCAGTTGGGTGGGTGTGGAGCACATGACTGTAAAGCTGCCGCCCAGTTGGGTGGGTGTGGAGCACATGACTGTTAAGCTGCCGCCCAGTTGGGTGGGTGTGGAGCACATGACTATAAAGCTGCCGCCCAGTTGGGTGGGTGTGGAGCACATGACTGTTAAGCTGCCGCCCAGTTGGGTGGGTGTGGACCACATGACTGTAAAGCTGCCGCCCAGTTGGGTGGGTGTGGACCACATGACTGTTAAGCTGCCGCCCAGTTGGGTGGGTGTGGAGCACATGACTGTAAAGCTGCCGCCCAGTTGGGTGGGTGTGGAGCACATGACTGTTAAGCTGCCGCCCAGTTGGGTGGGTGTGGAGCACATGACTGTTAAGCTGCCGCCCAGTTGGGTGGGTGTAGAGCAAGACTAGTAATTGGACGACTCACCATAGATGTAAAGTGCCTAGTATAGTGACTTGTGAGCCTCTTGTTGAATCATTTGTGATACAAAGATTATTGATGTGTGTATTTGTGTGGGTGATTGAATATGTATGTGAATGTATATGTATGTATATGTATATATGCAATTGACGATCACGAAACAATAATCATTTGTATGCGGAAAATTCCATATTTCATTTCTGTGGATTTACCGCATATGTATATATATGTACATGTATGTATGATTATGTGTACATGTATATATAACATTAATAAGAGGAAATGAAGATGAAGATGAAGAAATGATAAAAAGAATGGCAATAGTGGATAGTAGTAACACACTTAAGAATTATTCAGTAATAAATACAAACTCGTCCTTCACCTATGATAAAGGAAAGTTAACTTGGAAGGATTCAATTTACATGAGATTAAGATTAGGATACAAATATATCTGGCAATACGGAGTTGATGTCAGTGAAAAAGATAAGGAGTGTAAATTATGTAGTATGCCGCACGCCCACACCTTAGAACATTATGTATTAGAGTGTCAACTTATTGATAACTATAGAAATAAGGAAATAAGTAA